>CBVK0101020128.1:0-10176 GCA_900067695.1 Picea abies
AATAATTAATTGTGAGATCTCACATTAGTATTGTATGGTGTTAATGGATGTGTTACAAATCCTTTTATGAATGTTGTTTGGTGTTTATGGATGTGTTCTAAATCCTTTTGTAACGGGTAGTTTGAATTCAACATAAGATATATGGGTATTATTACGTACTATTAAAAGTTATAATATTTCAACTTATAATGTTAGATATTTAGAGAGGATAATTAATGTAATGTAGTCATATTCATGCAATATGGTTTATTAATTTGTTGGTATGTGAAATTATTAACCATACTCATGGAATAAGCTCATTAGATAGTCAATGGGTAATAAATGTAATAATGAGGGATAGTTGACATAGGCCCCTAGTAATACTCATGCGAGAGTATATATACTTCACGTATATAATTGTATTGAGCATTTATTTGAATTTTGTATTGTAAAAAATATGGTTTGTGTAGCAATTCCTTCCATAAAAAACAATTGATGGTGCTACCCTATCTTAAGAGTTTACCTTAAATGTTTTCTTTAGTTTATGAGTGTTGACTATTTACATGGATGCATTTGTTATTATGAAATTTAAGAGTTTTATTTTTCATCTACTTAGAATATTTACATGTGGTATCATAGCTCTTTCTTGGAAAAAATGGGAAGCCTAATCACAACTAGGAAAGTCCCAATAGATGTAGAGTGACCATTGCATTTCATATTAGAGTCATAATAGGGATTCAAAGAAGTATTGCATAAGTTATAACTATTTTAGATTCGAGCCTCAAAACCCTCATAAGGAATTCTTATGATGGAATTATCTCTCTTGTTAGGAACTAGATTGTAATATGACTAACATCACTAGATGAGTGGTCTTACCATTTCAAAATTGGGATCAAAATAGATATTTAAATAAGTATCACAAAGATATGTCATTTCAAGTTGTGGTCTCAAAACGCTTGTAGGAAATTCTTTTGGTGCTATTATTTCTCTTTTTTGGAACTTAATTCCAACAAGAAGAATTACATTAGATGCAGAGTGGACATGTCTTTTTCAATTTGCATTCATAATAGTGATTATGAGAAGTATTATAGAAATTACAACTATTTTAAGTTGCAACTCAAAACCCTTGCAGGAGATTCTTGCACTACATATTTCTTTCTGTCTATGTACCAAATTGTAGTAGAACCAATGCCATTAGAGGTAGAGTGATTATGACATTTTAAATTGGGATCACAATAGCAATTCTAAGCAATATTAAGGGACCTATGATCATTTAAAATGGTCACATCGGTACCTTAGCTACAAAAAGGAGCTCCATTAACAAGAAATCAATTTCTTGAAATCCTAGTTCTATTTTCAAATTTTATCCAAGGACACACACATAAGACTATGTGATGGTCATATAGAAAGGATGTGAATTCATAGTCCCTAAATTATTTAAGATATTGGTTATTCCTTATTTTAAAAGTTTGTACTCCCATATGGTAGAATTCATTCTATCGGGGCAACATCAAAAGGATTTGTAGATATATGAAAAGTTATTTTGAGATGGGTGTTTTGATGTAATGAAGAAGAATAAAGAAAGACATAAGGTTTATTTTCATGTGAGAACTTCATATTATAGATTCATTGATGTCTTTAGTAGGAGAAGGTCATTATCACTATAGATCCTAGTATCAAGTATACTTTGATTAATGTTGACTTGTATAAAATATCACAACATCCTATAAAGCATATCCTAAGAACACATGTTGAAGTTGAGAATGTTCAAATTTTTAAAGATGTAAAGATTATCATGGATTAATATGTTTTTCATTCATATTTTTATATTATAGATATGGATGACATAGATATTATTCATCGATATACTTGAATAGATTCACTTGGTATAGTTAATGTTATTCACACTACATGGTATTTCTTTTAATAAACAACACATGAGATAACCTAATAAACACAAATAAGTCATCGCAAATAACCTAATTCAAGTAACCCATAAACACATGAGATATAAAGTTTAAGGCTAAATTGGATGAAAGTTATATAGAACCACCTAAAGGAAAATCTCAAGATGGATATAAAAGGAAGAAGAAACTACAAAATTGTATTCCTAAAAGAAACTATGGGTAAGAATTCAAAGAAAGAAGAACCATAAGGGAAGGTTGTTGCAAAATACTATTCACACTACCTTCAGAAATAATAATCATCATGGAAACGCTGCTAGCACTAACAAACTTACTATGAAGTGGCAATGAACCATAAAATTACTTCTATATAGAGGTATATGGAAAAACAATGATTTGAAATATCAGAATAACACATTAATAGCATGAAACTAAAAGAGAAACCATAATTGATATAGATATTGCGAGGAAGGAGCTGGAGTCCATATCCAAATATCATTAAGATGGATGATGGATGGATGCTACTGCTCTCAGATTTGAGCCCATTGGAGTTGGAGCAGTACGCTTATCAAAATTTAGTGCAGATAATAAATTATTATCATAATGTGGAGGCGAGGCCTATGAGCGTTTGTATGGCCTCATTCTAGCTCACGAAATGGTTCTAGAGAGGACTATCTATCGTCTCCATTTTCAGGCTATGTCCATCAAAGATATGAAATGGTTGATTCTTATCTATAAAATTTTGAATTTGAATAGCCCCGACAAATCCGATCCACTCTCTGCGTTACTTTAATGGTTAATTTGATCAGATATATTCAACTTACGTTCGCTTATTCACCAAACTTTAACTTAAATTTAAAATTAATGTTGGATATTTGGAATTTAACTTTGGTCTACACGTGATAATTTATGAATGGTTGTGCTATTGGCATAAGAACACTGTGGGAGAAGAAATAATACCAAAGATAAACTAGGGAAAGATTCACGTGCTCAATACTATAAACCTTGTTTATATAAAATTGCAATTATGTATTTTCACTATATTACACTTCCATCCCAATAATCTTCAGAGCCACAATCATTCTCAAAGTGATAATGGATAATGGGTGGGAATATCATCCACAGAAGGTTCTAAAGGTGTTCGAATCTCCCTGCGTTTTTTTCACCAAGTCACGTTGCTGCCCTCAAATGCTGACTGATCTAAAATAAATAAATTCCTCAATCAGAAAGAATGATGCCATCGCAGGTGGCTTCCACATTCAGTGGGAGAAGAAAGAACACAGAAAGGCTGGCTGGTAATCTCCCAGTAATAGAAGAAGTGGTTCAGTGGGAGAAGAAATAATACAAAAGATAAAGTAGGGCAAAATTCACGTGCTCAACTGAAGGTTCTAAAGGTGTTCGAATCTCTCTGCGCTTTTCACGAAGTCAAGTTGCTGCCCTCAAATGCTGACTGATCTAAAATAAATAAATGCCCTCAATCGGAATGAATGATGCCATCGCAGGGTCAGTGGGAGAAGAAAGAACACAGAAGGGCTATCTGTTAATCTCCCAGTAATAGAAGAAGTGGTTCAGTGGGTGGAGAAATAATACGAAAGATAAACTTTGGCAAGATTCACGAGCTCAACCGTATACGCGTTCTGTATATAAAATTGCATTTACTTATTCTTCACTATATTATAGTTCCATCCCGGTGTTCTTCAAATCCACAATCATTCTCTAAGTGATAATGGATAATGGGTGGGAATATCATGCACCGAAGGTTCTAAAAGTGTTCGAACCTCCCTGCGCTTTTCACCAAGTCAAGTTGCTGCCCTCAAATTCTGACTGATCTAAAAGAAATGAATGACCTCCATGGGAAAGAATGATGCCATTGCACCAAGTCAAGTTGCTTGCCTCAAATGCTGACTGATCTAAAATAAATAAATACCCTCAACTGGGAATTCTTTTATATAAAGTTTTTTTATATATAATAATAATATTATATTTTTAATGTCACTCAGAAATTAGATATTGAATTGGTGTATGAGAGCTTCTTGATTGAATTTTAACAGAAACTTAACTGCTAAAATTTAGCAGAAATATACATACCTTTATTCTCTCTAGATTTGAACTTGTCATCTCTTATATATATATTACAAATTTAGAAAAACATCTATAAAATTTGAAATCATTTCAATAATATACTCATTATGAACTCAAGATGTTAGTTTCTTTTGTATTTAACATAAAATTTAAATATAGTAATAAGTAATTATTTAGTATAGGTGCTTTCTACATGTAGATGTATAATTCCTTAAGTGTTGATAAGTATCATTTTAAAATAATATTAATAACAAAATATACAAAATATTTTAATGTCCACAATAACAATAAGAAGTTATTAGGAATCAAAGCACATGGATCAAGTCTCTCAAAATGAAAACTTCATTTAGATTGAAAAAAACTTGAAAAAAGGTTTGGACTTCAATTGATTTGATCCCTCTCAACACATAATAGATCTAGAATATGAATTTAAGCTAATAATAATAGAAATGAATATCTAAATATCAAGATCTTGATTTCTCATATACTTTGATCTAAAAACTATTCTTTATAAATATGCAATGCAATAGTCACTATGGAATAAGATTCCAATAATTTTAATCACTATTTAGAAGGTGATGTGGTTTTGGGGGATTTGTTGAAACCCATTTGGACACTTGGAAGAATAAATCATTCATAATTTCACCATTGCAATGCATCCCTAAACAAGAGATTAGCCCAAAAACATCATATGAGTACAAAATTTTGAGAAAGGGATTTTGACGAGTACAATTAAATCTGCACTAAGTGTAGAATGCTCAATAAATAAATAAACTCAAGGCACACCCATGAGCAAACGAAGAACCTCTATAGAAAATAGTTATCGTAGGAGAAACTATGCAATGTATAAAGCATTCTTAAAGCTTGTAGACCCATGATTGAAAAAAATTTGGATGCTTTTGATTTGAACATGAAATGTCAATTGACAATGACTACTACTACTGGCAACAAAAAAATGACTACTCTCAAGGGTTCGATCATTCATCACTTCACATGGTCGGTTTCTTTTGCTTTCAAATTTTTTTGTCACGCAATCTTATGAATCTAAAGTTTAGCATATCATACAATCTATTCAGAAATGGTCTCAAATCAAAAAATGGACATGATATGTGGCTTCCTTATCTCATGATAATTTGACTTGTTAAAGTTTTGATATTATGTTTTCAGTGTTTCCAATATAGTGTAAGATGTAGAGGATAGAGAAAAATAAAGACTAGTTCCATTGTTGTAGTTATATCACATTCTTCGAGAAGAGGAGGCACGCTATAAAAAATCTTGCATTGAGTTAAATCCAAGAGAATTATGAAAATAGGTTTTTAACTCGAAATAATGGATGTTTCTTTTAGGTTATCCAATTTGAGTCCTTCCCTATGTTATTAGTTGCCTATGGCTTCTGCAATTGTCATTTGTATCGTGACTAATTAGAAACATTTTACTCTACTTGTGAGTCAAAATTTGTAGTCATTGGGGATTTAGCTAATGACAAAAAAACAAGGGCTTATGTTTGCATCACTATAAGAAAAATAGTAATATAACAATGAAAAAACCAATGAGATTTTTTTCATAGCAGCCCAACACAATTAGAATTTTAATCATGGTAACCATAAAATATTTTCCAATCAATTATTGAAATGACATGCATTCTTTAATAGTATTACACATAGTTCATTATCAAATAGAAAGAAAAGGTAGTACATTGATTGAACCTATTTAGCAGGAAAGCGATCTTCCTTGGTAATTTATGAAGATTTTAATCTTGTACAATATTTACTACAAACAAATTCTAAGTAAAATAACAGAAAATATGCAATGACAAATACAAACATTATTTAGAGATTTCCCCCCTAGAAACCCAATTCGGGAAAACCAACATATTCTATATTCATTCATTATGATACATTATTTACAATACAATATACATATAGGAGCCGACGACATCCAAAACCCTAACCCAATGACTTGGATTAGTCAACAACCCTAATTCCTTAACCGAAAATAGAAAACCATCAGTAAAAAAACATGTGCCGAAAAACCACCTAAATATGTGACACATTTCTCGAGGAAGAAAAATAATAAATTTGGGGGTGCTATCCTCGAACCCCCGCGCAGGGGACTTCGTCCCCCTATGCACCTGACACAACGCATAATTGTATGTAACACATACCCAACATTCTCCCACTTGTTGTTTTCTTTGCATACAGGGGATTACAGGGTTACATAGTAAACAATCCATGGAAGTAATGCCCATGGATCCTCTACACCAAGAGAACTTCTCAATGCTCACTGATTTTGTTAATGAATATGCAACATTCTTCAAAGTATCCACCTTCATCAACAATACTTTCTTTTCTTCAATCATGTCTCTCACAAAGTGATATTGAATATCAATATGTTTTTTCTTTGAATGATAATTCAGGTACTTCACCAGAAAAATTGCACTCTAACTATCACAATCTATCATTATAGCTTGTTGTACCAACCCAATACCTGAACCCAATATTTGTAACCATACTGCTTCCTTACTTGCATGAGTGGCTGCCATGTATTTAAATTCTGTAGTTGAAAGTGCCACTATATCCTGTCTTTTTCTCATCCAACTTATTTCTCCTCCAAACATGTTAAACACATACCCACTTTCAGATCTCATACAATCCAGATTTCTAGCCCAGTCTGCATCCACAAAGCCATGTATATCCACCACTCTGTCCAATCTTTGCCTTCCTTCATAACACAATCCATAGCTAGCAGTGCCACACAAATACCTGAAAACCCTTTTTACTATTCTCCAATGCTCCTTCCCTAGTTTTGACATATACCTGCTCAAAAATCCCACTGCATGTGCAATGTCGGGTCTAGTACAAACCATTGCATACATCAAACTACCAACTGCACTCGCATATGGAACACAAGACATGTCCTCCTCCTCTTCCTATGTCTTGGGACACCGACCCGCATATAACTTTACCCCAACATGAATATGAACCTTGATCGATTTACATTATTGCATATTAAATCTCTATAATATTGTCTCGACATATTTTCTCTGATTTAACCATATTTTCCTGTTTTTCCGATCTCTTTTAATTTCCATGCCCAAAATGAAATTTGAAGCACCGAGATCCTTCATGTCAAATTTAGAGGACAACTTAGTTTTCAAATCCTGGATAATCTCCTTGTTGTTTCCTATCAACAACATGTCATCCACATACAAGACCAAATAAATCAAATGATCACCAATTAATTTAAAATACACACAGTGATCTTCTTTGCTTCTTATGAAGCCAAGTCCCAGCATATAAGTATCAAATTTTTTATACCACATCCTTGGTGATTGTTTTAAACCATCCAAGGACATTTTTAGCTTGCATACCAGCTCTTTCTTTCCCTTCATAACATAACTTTTTGGTTTCTTCTATAGATTTCTTCTTCCAGATCCCCATGTAGGAATGTTGTCTTCACATCCATTTGTTCTACTTCAAAATCAAATGCAACAATAACAGATAACATAAATATTAGAGGTTAACTTGTAAACAAGAGAAAAAATATCACCAAAATCAATTCCCTCAACCTGGGAGTAACCCTTTGCTACTAACCGAGCTTTGTATTTCTCCACTTTTCCTTTTGCATTTATCTTCTTTTTAAATACCCATTTGTTTCCAATGGGATTTCTTCCAGTCGACAAATCCACTAGATCCCAAGCCTCATTCTTATCCAAAGATACCATTTCTTCGTCCATGGCCCTTTTCCAAATATTTTCATCCTTTGAATCCACTGCCTCCCTGACAGTTCTAGGATCATCATCAGTAATAGACAAAGCAAAACTTGAATGGAAATCACATGGAGTATACCTTTCAGGTAGTCTTCTTTCTCAAACCGATCTCCTCAATACTGGAGAATGAGGATCTTCTTCTTCTGATTCATGTTCTTTTGTAGAGTCTGATTCATCATCCTTTAAATCAAACTCTATTTTCTCCGGTTCTTCCTTACTTGGTAGGACGTCATGTTTAACAACATCCTTCATTTTTCTAAATACCACATCTCGGCTATACACTACCTTCTTTTTTTATGGGTTCCAAATCTTATAACCTTTGAGACCATCTTTATATCCAACAAAAATACACTTTTCAACCTTCTTATCTAGATTACTCTTGTTTTCCTTTGGAACATGAACATATGCATCATAGCCAAGTTCCTTGAGATTTGTGAGAGAAGGTTCATTACCAGTCCATACCTCTTGTGGAATCTTGTCATCCAATGCTGATGAGGGTGATCTATTGACCAAGTAACATGCAATACCCACTGCCTCTACCAAAAATTATTTACCTAAGCAGACACCACTAAGCATGTGCCTTGCTTTTTTCATCAATGTCATGTTCATCCTTTCTGCAACTCCATTCTGTTGAGGTGTGTATGTAGTAGTCTTCTACCTTTCTATACCGCACTTCTTACATAATTATTCAAATTCATTTCTACGGAACTCTCTTCCATTATCTGTCCTCAACACCATAATTATTTTCTCTGTTTGATTCTTAACACGAGCCTTAAACTCTTTAAACTTGTCAAAGACTTCATACTTATTCCTAAGGAAATATATCCAAGTATTCCTCGAGAAGTCATCTATAAATGAGATATAGTACACAGATTTTCCCAATGATGGGACCAACACAAGTCCAAAAACATCACTGTGAACTAGCTGTAAAATTCCTTTTGCCTTCATTACACTAGAGGGGAATCTTACCCAATTCTGCTTCCCATACAGATAATGTTCACAGAAATCAAAATCTAAAGAGTAGAAATCAAAGACCCTTCTCTTCGATATGCCCCAGTATTTGATGCCACAACATAACCTTTTCTGGAGAGACTGTATGAGTTATTTCTTCTTCAACTCCAATATCAGGAATAGTGGAACTATTACACCCATCACTAATAGTTCTTTCTTGTAGATTATACAAAGTTCCAAACCAAAATCCCTTCAGCAATACGGTTGCTCCTCGAACCATCTTGCAGGTTTCCTTTTCAAATATTGTTTTTACCCTTGCATCGTCCATTTTTATTACATAAATCAAATTTATGGACAAACCTGGGATGTGTTGAACACCAAGTAGTGTTCTAATCCTTCCATCTATGAGCCTCAACTTGACTTTTCCTCGTGCTATGATTTTGGTTGTCGAATCATCACCTAAGAAAACATTACCTCCATCATATCTTTCATATTCCTAGAACCAATCCTTGTGGGAAGTCATATATAAGAATGCACTAGATTCAACCAACCATGCCTCGTGATCTACATGTTTTCTTGAAGAATCCAAGTAAACATCCCCTCCTTATTCCTTGGAGTTGTTTTATTCTGTAGAAGGAGATTCTTCAGATCGCTTATTTTTCTCAACTTTGGATCTACACTACTTCTTGTAGTGCCCTTCTTTTCCACATCTCCAACATACCTTTACAAACTTTTCGCGAGATTTAGATTTACCCTTAGAATTAGATTTCCCACTTGAGAACTGAGATCTATTTTTTTCCTAGGAATGTCCTCTTGTAAATAATGCATCTGTGCTCTGTCCTTCCATATTCTTCCGTCTCATCTCCTCCGACAACAAGGATGAGACCACTTCATCAAACTTCAATGAATTTGTATTAATACGTATGGTGGCAACTAGACTATCCCAAGAGTATGGTAAAGAGCACAGTAAACTGATACACTTATCTTCATCTAAAATTTTAATCTCAACAGATACTAACTGGCATACCATAGTATTGAAGGCATTCAAACGCTTTACCACCGAGTCTCCATCTCTCATCCTTAGGTTATACAACTTATTTCTTAGGAATATTTTATTTACTAGGGACTTAGATTGATAAAACTTCCCCAAATTTTCCCATAAATCCTTGGTTGTAGCTTCCTCTAACACATTCAGTAATACTGAATCAGAGAGACAAAGTCGGATTGTGTTCTTTGCCTTTCGATCCAAATTTTTCTAGTCATATGTTGAAGTTCCCGTATGTGTAGTACCTAGATCTACCACGATCCAATGATCTCTGTCCACCAAAAGATGTTCCATCTTGAGCTTCCACAGCTCAAAACATTTCCCATAAAACTTCTTGATCTCCATCTCCAAATTGCTTGCCATTTATTTTCACTTGAAAAATCAATACCACAGATCTCCCATTGTAACAAGGCTTATCACAGTCCCAAGCCAAACCCTTGACCACA
>CBVK0101020129.1:0-10176 GCA_900067695.1 Picea abies
GAAAACCTTTCTTATATTCATTATATTGAACTTCACCATTCACCATACAATATATACAATGTTTTTAGGTATTCCGTAGATACCAAAACCCTAATCCTTTAATACATGATTAATTTAGAAAACCGCTAAAAATAGAAAAATCTGCTAAAAAATAGCAAAAACTGCCCAAAAAAGAACTCGGGGCACTGCCCCAGGCTAACGCCTGTTGCCAAATGTTGTGCATAACCAGGGGGGGAATACCTGCCCCCCTGGGACCCCCCTAGGAAAGCGCCCAATGCACACAACACAAAGATCACTACTAGAGCGATCGTCAAATGCAATTGTCATATCTAACATGCCCACACACACACATGCAAAGAATATAACACATACACAACAATTATGACTTTTCACCTTTGGTGTTCATCCAACTCTTTGATGGATGACTCCATTTGGCTACGACTCTTCCAATGAACTCTTACGGGTTCGACTGCAAAGTGGTATATAGAATTACCATGAGGCTTCTTCATCGAATTTAATACCCTAGCCATGGCTTTCCTCACACATTACCAACTCCAAATGTTTTATGAAATAGAAACCAAGATTTTGAGTTCCTTTAAGAAAAATTCGACCACTCATATTTTCGATCACATCCATGAGTGGCGAAGAAGACGATGTTTGATCAAAGTTGACCTTCCTGATCATTTATTGGTGGAATGGTTCACCAAATCATTCGTGAATAAAATCTCTCGTGACATTTCAATTGGTGGAGTTTTCACTGAAGAGCAAGCGATCAGTCATGCTCAATAGCTAGATCTCATTTATTCACAAACGGGTACTCTTTATGACTTTCTCCCTGATGCTCCTCGTCCTTCTACCACCACTACCTCAACAACCCCTGCTGCTTCTCATGCAGTTGATGGTGTGTTGGCACCTTCCATTCTCAACCTCAATCTTTGCAAGCCTCTCACGCCAATCCCAAATATACTACTTCTAATGTTCAAAGTGTTCTGACTCCTACTCCTTCCACAGGAAAAACTTCTGAGGTTAACTCCGTTCAATCTACCCCTACCGGAAAAAATAAATCTAAAAAAGGAAATGGTAGGAATAAGGAGGATAAAAATAATAATCAACAATCCAAGAAAGCCAAAACACAACCTGTTGATGGTAAGGATAAGCATAAACTGAGATATCCATGCTTTATCTGTGGTGACGATCACTACACAAAAGATTGTCCAAGACATGTTGAGGTCACTAAATTCCTTCAAGGGTCTATGAAGCCTCCCACACCTGCCATTTTGTCACAACCTTTCCCTTCTCCATAGCAGGCCCAATTGGTCATTCATGAACAACCCTATCCTTCCACCACTTCGTATGTCCTTATGTGTATTGGTGATAAAAAAAAGAGCGATGTTGCTATAACCACTCAGGCCAAAGATTACCCTCCCTCAAAGGATAATTTTGATGATATACCACCTTCGTTGGTTCAACCACCTCCCTCAACTCCACCTCCCAACGGTCCTCTTCATCTCGAATGACTGAGCCTCGATACAGTTCTTCGCCCCCCTCCAAAGGGCGATGTTCGAAATCTTGCCTTCAATCCTCATGCACGTGCTACTAAAAAATATAGTATTTTAGAAGATCTTGCATGAGCACCCTCTGCGATGTCAGCTCTCGAAGTCCTTCAAAGTTGTCTCACTCAAGGGAAGGCACTGTTAAAATCTATTGGTGAAATTGATCCCATAGACTCGAATTTGATAATATTTGACCTGGAAGATCACATTCCAAGGTTACCTCCTCAATTAATGTTTTGGATACAAGTTATTGTCGATAAAAAGAATATATGTAGAACCATTATTGACGAGGGAACCTTGACATGCATTATGTCAATCACTTGTTGGAAGGCCATTATCTCTCCTCCTCTTACTGAATCACACAACACACTCAAGGCCTTCAATGGATCTGGTTTTAAACCCTACGGTGTACTTCCCTCGTTGACTATTACGTTAGAAGGAAAATTGGTCAATGTCTAAGTTGAGGTCTTTGATGCACCTCTTGATTATAACCTCTTACTTGGTCATAGATGGATTGATTCCATGCATTCAGTTGTGTCTACCCTTTTCCACGTAGTAATTTTTCCACACCAGGGAAAAGTCATTATGGTCGACCAACTGGCCTTTTTCAACTCCGATTCCCATACTAACAACGTACCCTTCATTTCAAAGACACTTCCTGGGTATGAGAATGCCGGTGTGGGTCTCCTAAAAGACTCAACTTTGATGGGTACTTTCCCAATCCCACCTCCCTATATTCCACCTCCTTTTGTCGCCTCAATCAACATGATTTCCACCTCGGTTCAGGAAAACCCTGCGTCTTATGAATCGTGGATCGTCCCTGACCCCGATGATTATCTTCTCTATGGTGAACAAATGCCTTTAAGTCCAGTTGAATCCACTTATCAAGTCATTCAATAGGAAACCCCTTCCACTCCCTCTCTTAGTGATTCATCCCCCGATCTGTTTCACGTCATCTTTCCTATAGACGAGATGATTATGTCATTTATGTATATGGAAGAAACCCCTTGGGATGATGGAAATCATCATCCCATCCTCTTCCTAGAGCAGCACACCATAGAGAGTTACCAACGGATTTCAACTCCGTCGACCGTTGTTGTCATTTCCTCTGTTCCCGAGTCATCCCACGACATGTTATATGAAGGGAACCTGAGTAATATATCACCCACTTTTCCTATCGACATATCCATTAAATCCAGAGTCATCGAAAATGTTCACATCGGAGCTTCATGTTCCATTGATGAGTTCATCACTTATAAGTCCCTTTTTCAAGAATTTCGTGACGTTTTCGTGTGGAGCTATGAAGAGATGTTGAGTATTGACCCCGATATCATCATACATGAAATAAAGACCTATCCATATGCTAAACCCATTTGGCAGAGACTTCACCCAGTCCACCCTCGTAAGGCCGCTATCAAGCTTAAAGTTGAAAAACTTCTCAAGGCTATGATGCAGGAGCATCGCTCCATGTCAGCCAGCCAGCCAGCCGGCCACGTCAGGGCGCATGCTTTCATATGCTAAAAGGGAGGCCCAGCCTCATTTGAATTTGAATTGAATGTAATTTAATGTGCTTAGGCTGTTGAGCCATGGAAGTCGTGCCTTTGAGCAGGAATTAGGTAGATCGGCCTTTATTGTAGATCGGATGAGATCTAGATCCAGGCGCTGGACTAGACAACCATTGATTGTAATTTATTAGAGTAGGTAGACCTAGAGGGAAGCGCTCGATGAGCCCCTCAGGTAAAAGAGATTTTAGATCTCATTTTGAGGGAGTGGATTTGTTGTAATGGTAGAGTATAGAAGAGCCGAGGAGAGCTCAGGAACACCTTTGTAAAATACAGGCATTTTCCATTGTTTAATATAATCAGAAGCAGTTTTTCCTGCATGAGTTTTGTGTTATATGGATGTCTGTATGTGTTCTTTTATATGCCGTGAATGTATATTTGTTAAGCATTTGCAGGGAGTCTGTTTGATTTCAGGTTGAAGGTCTTTGAGGTTTCATGCCAGGAGGGTGTGATAGAGTACTGTGGTCTCTGAATACCGGTGCACTGAGGATGCACTTCTGAACTCTGAGGAGTCAAACGAAGATGTGCTGAGGCATAGGACTGAGATCAACAACTTAGAGGAAGAATACCTCAAGGTTACTGAATACCTTGGAGGCAGGCCTGTGTAGCTAAAACACAGTTGCAGACAGAACTTTGTTGTAAGTTCTGTGGAGCTCTGCCAAGTGGGCATTGAGCATAAGCACGAGGTGCTGGAGGAAGAACTCTACAGAGAGTTGAAGAAGGAAGCAAAATCACTGAGATTATGAGAGCTCTGCCATATGGGCATTGAGAAGGTGCATAAAGGCACAGGATAAAGGAAACAAAACTGTTGAAGTTCTGTGGAGAAGACACTCGGCCAGGAGGGCATCGAGAAAGTGTGCAAGAAGGCACATAAGTGAAGAGAACTCCTTTGAGTTCTAGAGGTTGAAGGAAGAATCCATCTAAGGATCTTCCCTGGGTTGTTGAACACCCATAAGGACTCAGCGAGAGGGCCGAAAGGAGCAAAAGGATAGCCAGGAAGGTATCCAATTCAATTTCTCCATTTGTGGGAGAAGGAGGACGAAAACCCCTCAAGGGGTCTGAGCATTTGAAAAGCTCAGAGGAAATAGTGTGGTGCATGTGTAGAGACTCTACAGGAGGTAGGGATCAAATCTTCGAAGATTTGAAGAGAAGCTCAGGAGGGACAGCGCTTTTACACGCATCGGTGAAGCTCAAGGTGCAGGAGTTCGCAGGAAGAGAATAGAAGCAAAGGTCGAGGCCTTTGACAGATTGAAATCCTCCCAAGGTTGGGAAGGAAGTTGTAAGAAGCTCAGGAGGAGCAGCGTCAGCCGTTAGATCGGCGGATAGAAAGATCTAGGTCATCGAAGAGTTTACATCCAGGGAGAGCTCAGGAGGAGCCTATAGACGGAGGTGACCGACAACCGTTGGATCTCTTATAGAAATCCCGTCAATCGTTGGATCGGGAGGAGTTGTGCACAATTTAACCTCTGGAGGAGGATTGCACGAGGAGGATTTATCCGAGCCATCAGATTTTGGATCAGATCACCGACAGCCATCGGATCTGCAGGGGTTACATTGGGGTTAATCCCGTGAATAGGAGGAGAAGTTCCGATGATAGTTAGAGTCATTGGGGTATTGGCCATTAGGAAATCGGAGTTCTCAAGGTCGTGAGAACCAGGACATCGAAAGTCCCGAAATCTCGATGTAATCGAGATCGTCCATTTGGGAGGACGCGTGGCAATCATCAGCGCCACCGGGGAAAAGACCCGACAGGGAGGCCATCTATAGGCATATCGGGAATCGGGATATCGGAGATCCTAGGCACAAAGGTTTTGTGCATTACAGAATCGTGAAACACGATTTCCCGATAAGGTATCGGAGCACGTGGGCCACACAGGAGTCGGCCGAGGAGGACAGGTGGCAGACTTTTCATGATGGGTGAAAGGACCGTTGACAGGTCAACCACTGTAAGCCAACGAAGGATCGGGGATCGGAGGATCGCGGATCCAGGGGACGCATGCACATAGACATTGCAAACCCCGAAACCCCAATGGGAGTTATAGCTACGGTCATATAGCAGCAGGTCACATGGACCATTGCATAGCCGGAAGGGGCTAAAGTTTAGAAAAGGAGCGCATCAAGGATCGAAGGATCGGGAGTTCCGAGTACATGTGCACCTCGGCACCGCAAACCCCAAAACTCTGATGAGAGTTGTTTCTGTAGTCATATAGGAGTCAGTCATATGGACCTGAGCCTAGCCAGGAGGGGCTAAGGGAAAAGGAGAGCTCATCGGTAATCATAAATCGGGATTCACGAGGACAGAGGTTTGTCACAGCGGGATTTACGAAACCCCGAACCCCGATACAGAGTTGGGGAAAGGTCACGATGAAATACAGGAGACCGTGAGGTAAAGGATAAGGATCTGTGGACTGGGTCATGTTTTAGCAAAGGATAGGGGAATTAAGAATGATCCTGTGAGCAGGAGGTAAAGTGAAGAGACCCTGCGGGGTGATAGGGAAGACCTCACTGCATCAAGTGGTATCAGAGCAGGAACTTCATATGTACATTTCAGGTGAAGCAAGAGGAAAGCAGAAGGAAGACAGAGTTACTGAGGACTCTGTAAGGACTTGGTTGCAGGTAGGCAGCAGTCTATAGACAGTCAGCAGGACTGTAAGATGAAGTTGGAGACACTCTTGATGCAGAGTGACAACAACATATTTGCAAAGAAGGCAAACAAAGGTAGCGATAGGGCTACTGAAGGATGTAGGTATGCTGGGAGAAGAGAGATATGGAGCCAAGAGGATATATATGAAGAGATCGCAGATATAAAGAGAGAATTGGCGAGACTCGAATTTAAGTTGTGGCAGGAAAAGAAGATGGTTCAGATATGCAAACCAGAGACTAGGGAAAGTCTCAATGATTTGGAATCTGAAATGAGATCGGCTGATGATCTCAAAGACTACCAGGAGGGTAGAGAAGAGGAAGAAATTCCAGTTTTCTAGGAGGGCAATGAATTAATATCAGCTGAAGATCTCACGGACTGTCAGGAGGACAGCCAAAGAATTTCACATTGCCAGCTGAGCAATGGAGAGAGGTCACTGCGGGATCTCAAAGACTGCCATGAGGGTAGCGAGGACGTCTCATATTTCCAGGAAGGCAGAGACGAACGGTTGAGACTATATGAAAGTATCAGGGACTCAGAAGTGAGTTAAAGTCAACATTGGGTGCTAATGAAGATGGGATCAGTCGATCTCAAAATCTACCAGGGAGGTAGCGGAAGCATCCTATATTGCTAGATGGGTAGGGATGAATTGATGAGTTAGATTAAGCCAGAGGAGCTGACAGAGTAGGGGAGCTCAGAATCGGATCAACAGGTACAACTGACAACGGAAGATATGAGGAGTCGAATGATGATTGGGGGAATTGGAATATTCCTACCATGTGCCCAGAAGGAGGCATAAAATTGTGTTGCAGACGATACAACAACAGCAGGGGAACAGTCACAGCTGACGATGACTGTCAGGAAAGAGGAGCAATTGGAGCAGACTTTGGAAGCTACCCAAGCAGAAGAGAAGAGTGAGCATTCTGAGGAATGGCTCAATAATTTTGGCCAGGAAGCTGAAAGGAAAGAAGATGTAGCATTGAAGCTAGCAGCAAAAGAAGCCAAGGAGCAGGCAGATAAAGTCATCACTCCATGGGAGATGGAGCTAGAAATGCTGGAGGATTGGCTGAACAATCCAGAGCCAGCAAGGGAACTGAAAGAAGTTGAGTTGTCAGGGAAGGTGACTGGACAACAATTCAGTCAAAGGGAGACTGTAGAGCTGAAGTCTGCAGCAGAGTGGCAACTTGAGGCCACAGATGAAGATGAAGAGGAAGGCATGAGAGGTCCTGAGAATCTTCCCATGTGCCAAAATTTTTTGCAGCTGAGGAGAATGCAAGAACAGGACCAGCCACTGGAGTAGCTGGATGAGGTGATCGAAGAGATCATGGAGCTAATGATCTGATTAGCAAAAATTGCCAGTGAGGAGAGGTTGAGCAAAAGAGAAACAACAACAACAGTAGTGCAGAAGCAGCAGCAACAACAACAAAATGGAGCAGATGGGAAGCTCCAGATATTTGTTTGGGATCCATGGGGATTTCCAACAACTCAGAGGGGAAGCTCATGAGCAGGAGCTCATGATTTTTTCAGCTGTGGAGTATGATGCAGGAGCATCGCTCCAACAGCTCAGAGGGGAAGCTCATGAGCAGGAGCTCATGATTTTTGCAGTTGCAGAGTATGATGCAGGAGCATCACTCCATGTCAGCCAGCTAGCCATCCAGCCACGTCAGTGCGCATGCATTCATATGCTAAAAGGGAGCCACAACCTCATTTGAATTTGAATTGAATGTAATTTAATGTACTTAGGTTGTTGAGCCATGGAAGTCGTGCCTTTGAGCAGGCGTTAGGTAGATCAGCCTTTATTGTAGATTGGCTGAGATCTAGATCTAGGCGCTGGACTAGAAAACCATTGATTGTAATTTATTAGAGTAGGTAGACCTGGAGGGAAGCGCTCAATGATCCCCTCAGGTAAAAGATATTTTAGATCTCATTTTGAGGGAGTGGAGTTGTTGTAATTGTAGAGTAGAGAAGAGCTAAGGAGAGTTCAGGAACACCTTTGTAAAATATAGGCATTTGCCATTATTTAATATAATCAGAAGCAATTTTTCCTACATGAGTTCTGTGTTATATGGATGTCTGTATGTGTTATTTTATATGTTGTGAATGTATGTTTGTTAAGCATTTGTAGGGAGTCTGTTTGATTTCAGGTTGAAGGTCTTTGAGGTTTCTTGCCAGGAGGGCGTGACAGAGTACTGCGGTCTCTGAATACCGGTGCATTGAGGATGCACTTCTGAACTCTGAGGAGTCAGACGAAGACGTGCTGAGGCATAGGAATGAGGTCAACAACTCAGAGGAAGAATACCTCAAGGTTACTGAATACCTTGGAGGCAGGGCTGTGTAGTTGAAACAAAGATGCAGATAGAACTTTGTTGTAAATTCTGTGGAGCTCTGCCAAGTGGGCATTGAGCGTAAGCATGAGGTGTTGGAGGAAGAACTCTATAGAGAGTTGAAAAGGAAGAAAAATCATTGAGATTATGAGAGCTCTACCAGGTGGGCATTGAGAAGGTGCATAAAGGCACAGGATAAAGGAAACAGAACTGTTGAAGTTCTGTGGAGAAGACACTCTGCCAGGAGGGCATCGAGAAAGTGTACAAGTAGGCACAGAAGTGAAGAGAACTCCTTTGAGTTTTGGAGGTTGAAGGAAGAATCCATCTAAGGATCTTCCTTGGGTTGTTGAACACCCATAAGGACTCATCGAGAGGGCCGAAAGGAGCAGAAGAATAGCCAGGAAGGTATCCATTTCAATTTCTTCGTTTGTGGGAGAAGGAGGACAAAAATCCCTCAAGGGGTTCGAGCATTTCAAAATCTCAGGAGAAACAGTGTGGTGCATGTGTAGAGACTCTACAGGAGGTAGGGATCAAATCTTCGAAGATTTGAAGAGAAGCTTAGGAGGGACAACGCTTTTACGTGCATCGGCGAAGCTCAAGGTGCAGGAGTTCACAGGGAGAGAATAGAAGCAAAGGTCGAGGCCTTTGACAGATTGAAATCCTCCCAAGGTTGGGAAGGAAGTTGTAAGAAGCTCAGGAGGAGTAGCGTCAGCCGTCAGATCGATGGATAGAAAGATCTGGGTCGTCGAAGAGTTTACATCCAGGGAGAGCTCGAGAGGAGCCTATAGACGGAGGTGACCAACAGCCGTCGGATCTCGTATAGAAATCCCGTCAGCCATTGGATCAGGAGGAGTTGCACACAGTTTAACCTCTGGAGGAGGAGCGCACAAGGAGGATTTATCCGAATCGTCATATTTTGGATCAGATCGCCGACAGCCGTCGGATCTGTAGGAGTTGCGCAGGGGTTAATCCCATGAACAGGAGGAGAAGTTTCGACGATAGCTAGAGTCATTGGGGTATCGGCCATCGTGAAATCGGAGTTCTCAAGGTCATGAGAACCAGGACATCGAAAGTCCCGAAATCCTGATGTAATCGAGATCGTCCATTTGGAAGGATGCATGGAAATCATCAGCGTCACCGGGGAAAAGACCCGATAGGGAGGCCATCTATCGGCATATCAGAAATTGGGATATCGCAGATCCCGGGCACAAAGGTTTTGTGCATTGCAGAATCGTGAAATGCGATTTCCCGATAAGGTATTGGAGTATGTGGGCCACACAGGAGTCAGCTGAGGAGGATAGGTGGCATACTTTTCATGACGGGTGAAAGGATCGTTGACAGGTCAACGACCGTAAGCCATCGAAGGATCAGGGATCGGAGGATCGTGGATCCAGGGGATGCATGCACATCGACATTGCAAACCCCGAAACCCGATGGGAGTTATAGCTACGGTCGAATGGCAGCAGGTCGCATGGACCATTGCATAGCCGGAATGGGATAAAGCTCAGAAAAGGAGTGCATCAGGGATCAGAGGATCGGGAGTTCCGAGTACATGTGCACCTCGGCACTGCAAACCCAAAAACTACGATGAGAGTTGTTGTTGTGGTCATATAGGAGCCGGTCGTATGGACCTGAGCCTAGCCAGGAGGGGCTAAGGGCAAAGGAGAGCTCATCGGTAATCAAAAATCGGGGATTCACGAGGACAGAGGTTTGTCACAACGAGATTTATGAAATCCCGAACCCCGATACAGAGTCGGGGAAAGGTCATGGTGAAATACAGGAGATCGTGAGGTAAAGGATAAGGATTTGTGGACTGGGTCATGTTTTAGCAAAGGATTTCGACAGGGGATCTAAAGAGTCGCTTCGGCTCGAATAGGGGAATTAAGAACGATCGTGTGAGCAGGAGGTCAAGTGAAGAGACCCTGTGGGGTGATAGGGAAGACCTCACTGCGTCAGGCTGGCTTTATCTACCCTGTGGCTTTAACCAATTGGGTCTCCAATCTGGTTCTGGTTAATAAAAAATAAGGCCCGATCCATGTATGCATCTATTATAGGGATATTAATAAATCTTGTCCCAAGGACAACTTTCCAACCCC
>CBVK0101020130.1:0-10175 GCA_900067695.1 Picea abies
ATATGGAGAAAATCCTTGCTCGCAGGTTTGCTCCTTTTAATTTTTCTGCTATTCCTGGTTTTCCTAATGTTGTCCCCTCTCCGAATGAATGGGGCGATTATTTTCCCATATTTGGAAAGCGTGAAGATGACAACCCTGCTCATCACCTCAGTGAGTTTCATGAACTCATGCGTCAGGGAGATACATCATGAGGATGTATTATTGAAAATGTTTATGTTCTCGTTAGCAAGGGATGCGCGTAAATGGTATCATTCTTTACCCCCTGCTAGCATTTCTTCACTCTTGGAGTTTCATGCAGCTTTCGTCGCCTATTACCAAGATTTTTATCCCTCTGTGTTAGTTTGTCATAACTGTAGTGAGGGATACCACAACTCTATACCAGATGAAGCTGTTTCAGACATAGGCTATGAGGATGATCCTGATGACCTGGATCAGATCTTCGTCCTTTCTCCTCCCCATTCGTCTACAGCAGGGGGGGGTTATGAGAGTGATGAAGTTCCCAGGGAGGAGGATGGCGCTCTGAGTGAAATAGTGGTGCAGGCGATATTCCCCACTCCCCAGTGTGAAAAATTGGAATCTGAAGGCAGCAGAAGGGATTTTCCAGTCTTCAAGGCAGATGATCTAAGCAGATCTTTTGAAGAGATTATTGAATATTTTTTGGATGCATTAGAATCTACCCCCAATGAGCCTGCTGTCTCAGATTTAAATGAAGAATCCATT
Source organism: Picea abies (assembly GCA_900067695.1). Taxonomy (NCBI): domain Eukaryota; kingdom Viridiplantae; phylum Streptophyta; class Pinopsida; order Pinales; family Pinaceae; genus Picea; species Picea abies. Next base: position 721 of record CBVK0101020130.1, read on the forward strand.
GTGGAAGAGGATTGTTCTTTCTTCCTTCATGAGATTTCCCATGATTTATTTACATTTGGGATTGAAGAGATGGATCAGGAGACCGTTCCCTTTTCACAAGATGGGAGACTGCACAAAGAGGAGGAGGAACCAGAGGAGTAGTTGAGTGCGCAATTATTTTTCTATCTAGAGCCAGTCAGCGAGAAGACACCACCTGAGATCAGTGAGCCTACGACAGTTGTCCACTCACCTATGCTTGTCAGATATATTCGGCCACATGAGAACAACTGTGTAGCAGAGGAGGCTGCCTGTCGCCAATTTTCTGAAATTTGCCACTCATTCTATGATCCTGTCAGCGAGTACATGGAGTGGCATTTCCCCTATGCCTTAGAGCTGCCCTATTTCATCTAAACTCTAGCCTGTAAGGAGGAGTTGAAGAGTGTAACAGTTCTGCTGTCACGATTGCACCATCTGCTAATGATCATTGACAGAAGGAAGGAGCTTCTATCCAGGAAGCTGCTTGAATGGCTACGGTGGAATTCTTCTTTCACCTAGCCCCATGTAAAGTGTTTTATTAGTTTAGGATTGTATATAAATAAGCTCCTTTGAGCATGTATCTTTATTTTGTTGGCTGTATTTTCCGGCTTGTATTTTCAGCAATGGGATGTTTTGAGCCTGACTCCATAGCCCAATAGCAAGGCACTGAAGCTGCGGAATGAGTCCTTAGAGCATCAAAGGGATGACTCTATCCCCCATGGAGCCTAATGTTAGCGACATTACTTGTCTTTGGCATCGGGATATCCAGGTCTGCAGGCTGCATGAGGAGCACCCAAGCACAACGCATAGAAGAAGTCCTATTCGGACTTAAAATCAAGCGAGCAGGCAAAATTATAGTGTCAACGGTCCTAATCCATCCGTATGAGTAGATCAATGATTGGCGGGAAATCGTAGATAGAGAAGTTGCGCCGAGGATAGCACAATGGATAGTGCCCACATCATGTGCAGGAATGGATGACAGCCATTCATCCCAAAGGACACGTGGCACGAGATCTGGTCACATCGTCTTTTCGGTGGTCGCAAGTTCAAAGGGTGAAGGTTTTATGTCATTGTATATCTCAAAATCTCAAACCCCGAAGTGTTGATAGTGCCTAAAGTCGGGCCCACAGTATCGAGGGGCAGTTTTAGCCATCCATCTAAAATGAACACCTGGCGTGAGATTAGGCTCCCCGCCTTTTCGCCCATCATGATTTCAAGGCTGAAGGGAAACCAGGTCTCGGATGATCGAGGACGCTGATGTTAGGCAATTTTCTCTGAGTATATAAACTCAGCCTTTGTATTTTGTAATTTATCGATGGTAGAGTGAAGCTCCCGACTGTAAAGTTTTAACAGAAATTCTAGTTTTCTAGTTATGTATCTATATGTGAGATTTCTTGTTTTATGACAGACAGTCTTTCTTAATCCATCTAATTTTCATCTCATACTGAGAGAGTTCGTGGTCAACAGATTCGCATGAATTTATGCATTTATGTTATGAAAAAGGGTTTATTGTGGCATCATTGTATTCTCTAGTTTTCTGCGTTTGAATGTAAGAAGATATTGCATTTAGATGTCTTCCCCTATATTCTGTTAGAAATCGGATGTTTATGACAGACCTTTGCATCTCTCTGGTACAAGTCTTCCCCCTACTCACCCCTACAACAACTCATTGTCTGGAGTCATCTAAGACCTCACTTGCACATGCATGTCTGGCCTAGTTTTGGAGTTAGAACCACATCGTTGTGAGTTAACTTCCATCCAATCACCCCATTAAATAAATCGTGACATAAACTGATGGGCGTCGGGCTCTGCTCCTGCTGTAATCCAGGGGTGACTTCCGTCGCCAACAATCCCCATTGTTGAGACTATGAAACCGAGTAGTCGTCCTGACGTTACGTAAAAGCTGCATTTGTTTGGATTCAAGTGAATCCTGAAGTAGCGACATCACTCAAAGATAAGTCAGAGGTGTGTGGGATGATCCATTCTCTTGCGAGATTGTGATGCTAAATCATCTAAATAGGCTTCGACTATATGCTTGATAACATGGAAAGAAAAGGAAATGGCTCGGTGGAAGGTAGCCCCAACGTTTTTTATACCAAAAGGCATCTTACGATAGGAAAATGTACCCCATGGATAGATGAAAGTTGTTTTGTGTTGGTCTTCATGTTTGATCTGTATCTAATTATATCCCGAAAAACCATCCATAAAATAAAAAGCCTCACAACCGGTGCATTCATCGACTATCTAGTCAATGAATGGTGTGGGAAAATTATCTTTTGGACATGCTTTATTCAAATCACGAAAATCCATACATGCGAGAATCGCGCCCTATTTCTTGTTGACCGACGCAGGATTTGACATCCATTGGTTCAAATGGACAGGACAGATAAAACCTACTTTGAGCAGTTTCTCTACTTCAACCTTAATAGCTGCTGCTTTCCTAGGATTAACTAGATGAAGCTTTTGTCGAACTGGCTTGGCATCAGGATAAGTTGTGATTTCATGTTCGACTATTTTTGGATCAATGCCTGACATTTCCTCGTAAGACCAGGAAAAAATGTCGCAGAATTCTTTAAATAAGTCTGTGTAGATTTGAATCTCTTCGGGGGAACAATCAGCTCCAATGAAAGCATTCTTCACGATGTCAGGGGTTTTGGAAGTACTAATCAGTATAGTTTCAACGATAGTTTCCATATTACCCTCGACATAAACCTCATGTGTAGCCAAGGGATTGATAGGACAAGACCTATCTCCAGTCATAGTCAAGGTAAATTCCCCTGCTTCGATTCTGCTTAACTCTGGGAGAAAGTATGATCTGTGATGGAGATCATCCCAGGGTTTTTTTGGACTAGTCATTGCTTCAATGATTGCCTCGTCTAAGGGAAAGACTAAGTCTAACGAATTGGTATCAGTGAGGGAACCCTGAGCCCAAATAGGCTTTGGAATCGGATCTAAATATTGTGCAGTAATTGGATCGGTGTCGGCTGAAGCTTGTTGGACTAAAGAGTACGTTGCTTTTGCCATGGACAAGGGCATGGACATACCATGGTTCCCTTTCCCTTCCATCGTGGTCGATGGGGAAGGAATAATCCATGGATCATTGAAGTAATTCGTGCGAAACAACGAAACTTGGAAAATATCAACCTTATGGTGGTCTGATATGAACTTGACATCGCCTTGAGGAGGTAGGTAATCGAAAGTACCCATCAAAGGTGAGCACAAACCAACCTCTACGTTGACGATGTCCGGTTGAGAATTATCAATCATCGGGACCGTGGATGCCCCCAATGAAGGGTCAAGTTGGGAGAAGGACAATTGATCAATCATCATGATCTGGCCTTCGTGTGGAAACAACAAGACCCAGAAAAATGTAGCGACCATTTCTTGCATGGAATAGGTCCAAATCCTACCTAACAAGAGATTGTAGTCGAGGGATGTGTCGACTACTTCTACCTTGACACACATAGTCTTCCCTCCTAACTACACGGAGAAAGAGGGGATGGTGCCATGTGGTCGGAACGAACGACCATCAAAAGTGGTAAGAAGAGAAGGTGACGCAGACTAGAATGAGTTGACCAATGGCCTTCCAACACACCAACAACATGATGCATGTCGAGGCGCCCTCATCAACCACTGTGCAGAAAATGTTCCGAGTAAAATTTTTCGTGGGGTAAGCCACTACTATCTAAAATGCTATGTGGTAAGGGAGACGAAGTTTTAATTTGGTTGTATCCAACATGATTATACCTGGATTTCAACTCTCAACAGATCCTAAAGAGGCTAACAAATATTTCCTCTGGGAAGGGCATCTTTGGAGGACCTCCAAAGAGGACATCGCACAAGGGGTTTGAGACAAATACTCCACCACAGAGTAGTTATGGGTGGCCCTCGCATTTGGGTTGTGAGAAGATTTGTCGAATGCACCTTTTGGGATGCATGTCATCATTTCTCCCAAAGTCTTCTCGATCTGGAGAGGAAGAGATGGGATTTCAGCTTCTTTACCTTTCTCAGAGGTGCTTTTCTTATTGTATTCATGTGCTCTAGTCAATATAAAAGAATCACCTTTCATCATATACAAATTCATGGATGTAGGATTGTTCGAAGACAGAGAGGGTCCTTGACTGCCCCCTTCTGCGCTTGTAGAGACTTGGGTTAGGTTTTTCCCATGTTGAAATGGATTTGTTAATACAACAGGCTGTTGTTGTGATACAAACTTTTGGGCCTTTACAAGCCAGGGGCATTGGTGGGTCGGGTGGTCTTTCGCGCACAGGTTACATAGATACTTTGCCTTCTGTTTCTTAGTGTTCCCCCTGCCAGCATTATTAGTGGGTTTCTTATCCCCCTAACCCTTCGTACATTGTTTTTTATTTCCATCAGGCTGCTGGGTGGCCTTCGGATTTTTCGATTGCACATTGTGTACATCCGACGTTTGGGTAGGGGGAGCAACTGAAACAGTAGTTTGGTTGGCCATTGTGTGTTGTATAGACAATTGCTGCAATTTTTTTTTCAGTTTTTCAACGGGCTTTGTTTGTGTTGAACCTACAATACCATTGGCATGTGGTCCAGCTCTCTGTCTGGTTTTATCAAGTATGGATCGCGGTGCATCCGAAAAAATATCATACAGTAAACTAGACTGAGAATAAATTAACTCAAGCTGTTGAGCTCTCATGATGGCATCTTCTTCGGAAAACACTCCCGACGTTGAGACATCTTTGGATAGTTGTGGGACCAAAGACTTAAGAAACCACTCAAGTAGGAATGCTGGTGGGACTGGTACCTTAATCAAATTCTTCTGACGTCTCCATTCTCGGATGTGATTAAAGATATGGTCCGCTTTTGTCTGTTCAAAATTGTCCAGCAATTCTGTGTCGGCGTCATATCTCATAGGTAATTGGAAATGGTTTAGGAATGCCATTTCCAATTCGCCAAAGGAAGAATATCTTGAGTGGTCGAGCTCGATGTACCATTTCATAGCACCCGCAATGAGAGTGCGTTGAAACAATCACAATTGTATGGATTCGTCTTTCAATGAATTAGACGAGCACCAAAGATGGAAGGTGGTCACATGATCCCCTAGATCTTCATTAGTCTTGGCTTCGAACTTTGGTATGTCTAAAGGCAATTTTGTTGGCATAGGGGTCCAACGTGGATCGTGAAAGATGGGATCATTCAACAACCTTGTCAAGTTTGGAAAATGTAAGGTTGCCAAGAAAGGTATTTTTGGTTGTTGTTGATGATAACCATGGAAAAAGGGGCCTGGAGTTTGACTGGCACCAGGTTGCCAGGAAAAGTTGGGTTGCTGGCCAGGGTTTTGGTAAAAACCATGACCATGACCAGCATACAGATTTTGCATTTGAGGAGACATCATTGGTTGATTCCCAAAATAGGACGTAGATGGTTGGACATGCATTACATTCAGAGGACTTTGGGAAGGGTTTCCCCATGTTGATGCCATGGCTATAGGTATTGTACCTTGCCCGAGGTTCCATTGGTTGTGAAAATAATTTCCCCAGATCGACATTCCTGATGAGGGAACTGATCCTTGCCAAGAATTCCAAGGTCCTAATGTGGAAGAAGTTCCTGGGTTTGCCCCCTGTGTAGGAATAGTACACTGCATAGGATTAGGTTGGCCATAACCGGGGTTACCCCCAGTCGGGAAAGAAGATGATGAGAAAGCATTGTTACCAAACACACCAACAAAGAAATTGGTCGACCCTACTGACATATTATGAGAAGGTGGTCCTTGACTCCCTACTCCAAGTGAAATATGGTGTGTGTTTCGCCCGGCGGATTGCTGGTGGCTACCACCGAGCGAAGGGGACAAAGGAGGTATATGACCTCCCCCGTAAGGGAAAGCATTAAAGGGAGATGAAGTTCCCCCCATTGGCCCTTGCAGAGGAGCATTAGAGCTCCCTTCCCCCAGACCTAAAGTCTATAAAGTTGAGTAGGATAGTATAGGGCTTGTACCTATGCTAGGCATCCCGTATGAGAATGGAGGGCTTTATCGCGCTCTGTGTGAAAGGAGCAGTGACCGACGTCAAAGATGAGATCAAAACACTGCTCGAGGTAGAGGTAGTCGAGACCATGGTGGTTCATACCGATGACAGTGGTTAGGAGGTAGAACACCCCCTGTAGTGACAGTCATAGTGGGAATAGAAGAATTCCCAGAAGAAGTGGTAGTATTTGCTTCCATTGCTGCATGTGACATTGTCTGGCACCCATAAGGATAAATCTGTATGATGATGGGTGTCAAAATATTAGTGGTTGGAGTTTTGGGTGGACCAAGAGCTTTTTATCCAAGTTCTGAAGTACTTGGTTCCTCCGGATGTTGGTCGAGTAGAATTTCTTGTGGCTCGGTCGCTTCAAAAGACCCTTGTTGGTCGATCTTTCACCTTAGTGGTGGTGGGGGTGGCTCTAGTGTAACCGGTGGCCGGCCAAGAAGCCTTCATGATCGGCGGAGCTTGTGATCCTCCACTATGTGAGAAGATCAAAGACACACTAGTTCTTTCTATTCATTCAAAAACAACACACACTAGAAAAAATACCCTACAAGATAAAACAAGAAAACACTAAACTAGTTGGATGACCAGTTACAACAATCAACACTAGAGCAACTTATCGGTGCAAGTGAAAGTCGAACATGGAAGAACCCTCCGGGTATACTTTGAAAAGCGTGGCCCGATGTCTATCCTAGGTACCGTGGTATACCCCCACAATGACCTGTGTATGTCTCTAAAAATGATAGGCAACTAGGTTGCCAGCGCGCGAACAGTCACCAGGCGGGTATAGTCGATAGTGCGGTAGACCACAATGAGTAGGGTATCTAGCCCGAAACCTGTCAAGGGTATTGAAAGCAACTGGTCCGGAAGATAACTGAGGACCTCAAATGGATTCGAGACCCACAAATCTCTATGGAAAATGCAATCGACGGAATCCCAAGACAAGCCCTCTATATGTGTTCTCCACTACGATTGGTCTGGCTTGGGAGGGGTTATCTCCGCTACCTTTCCGCACGTGACATCGTGTTTAACCCTTGTGTTAGAAGGGGGTCCCGGATAACTTTCACGATGCTGGACTTTTAACACTCCCTAGCACAGACTCTTATGTATGTTTTGCAGCCTTGAAGAGTTTCCTCTCCAACCTAAATCAAGGCTCTAGCCTAGACTAATTGATGGACCCTACAAACATAATGTCTAGTTGATTTTAATTAATCATTATTTTTTTATGGCTTATCTTAAGTCAAAGGTTATGAAAGTGAAACTAAGGATGTTTTAGAGACGAATGAAAAATAAATAGAAAGTTGGAAACAAAATAACTTCTTCTTGACCCAATTCTTAATCAACTTTTCAAACTAAATTTTTTTTCAAGATCTTTGAACAAGAAACTCAAAACAGGATTTCTCTCAACTACGAGCTACTTATTGTCCTAAGTAAACAACCAAGAACTTATGAAAGAAAAACTTTTCCTGGTTATTAATGCAAACAAATAACTACTTAACCAAACAAAGAAATAAAAGATTTTTTTTTATTTGAATGCTCATAAAGAGAAAAGGAAAAATATCGACAAGTAAAGACCAAGAAAATTTCTAGCCTAAGCAAATATCACAAAGAGTCACTTTAAAAATAACACACAAGCAAATTAAAATGGACTCTCACACTTGTCTAAAAACCCTATAAAAGGAAAATTTTGAGGAAAACTTCTTAATGAAAAAGAAAGCTATTGTTGTGATCAAACCTAAGTTATTTACCGCTATGACAAAGACCAAAAAACCTGAGAGGTATAAACTCTTGTCAAAGAAAAGGATGATTGCCTCTCCTCAAACAAATTTTTTTCTCCACAGGCACGCTGCTGACAGTTCAACAGCCAACATGTGTACACGAGCTGTTTAAAGTCAGGGCGCATGTACACACGTCCAGACCTTATGCAGGTAGTGTGTACTTCTAAAACTCTTCAAAAATGAAAAGATAAGCAATCAAACACTGGCAGAGACCACTGGTATTGAGAACCAGAATCTCTTGAAGACTCAGAAATGTACTTTGTCAGAAAAAAGAAAACAATTGAAGAAAAATTTCATAGAACAAAACCAATCTGAGGTGGAACCTAGCTATAAAACTGCAAACACAAAGCCTAGAATGAGTTCCAGAAAACCCCTGAGAAGGATCACTTCTGATAGGGGAGAGGATGACTGCCTCTCTAAAATAAATCTTCTGAAATCATACACGTGACTGACACTTCATCAACTAACGTGTACATGCAGGTTGTGTGAAGGTAGGGCATGGGTACACGTGTGTAGGCCTTATACAGGCCGCGTGTACCTCTGTGGGTCCCATAAAAAAAATGCAGCCAAGCAAAGAAACAAAGATAACTAGTATGGAAGACTAGAATATTTGTTAGCTCAGACTTTTGTAGAAACTCTAAAAACAAGTAACGAAACCAATTTTTAAAAATACCCAAAAAGACTCCCAGAAAACCCTAGAGATCCCCTGTATGGTCGGCAATTCTGTTGTGAGTGGGAAATCCCCGTACGGACTAGCACTTAGGGTTTTATCACGCATGCATAAAAGACCTAAAGATTCCTACTTTTTACCATCATCCCAGACCTAATCCCCATTGTTCTTAAGCAAATACACAGTTAAGAAGATCAAGTTAACATACCTTATTTTTGGCATTTGATATCGATCCCTCTTCACTCTTGGTCGCTCCTTGACTGCAACTCTCCTCCCAAGGCTGACCTACATTCACAAATAAAAACACAGAACTCCATATGCATTTGATCTACAGATTAATGGGTTAGATATTTAATCATCATGTATGCGATAAACGATGAAAATCACATATGGTGGGACAGGAAAAGTACTTCTTTATTATTAAATTCACTAAAGGAACTAATAATGATGAAGCCGACCACTGCTCCACGAATCTGATCCTGGGCTCCTCTTTTACTGTGCACCAACTGCTAACACACTTGCTTCTCTTCTTTGTTGAAATCACAAAATGGTTGCAGAATCTTGGGCAAAGGGGAATATGAAGTCGGGTAGAGTTTCTTTACTATGCTTTTCCTTCTTTCAAATGGGACCCCTACCCCTTCTTTTATAGGCTATAAGGAGCTAGTTATTTGGTCGAATGATCGACCATGCATGGCCGAAAGGTTTAGTTAACTTGCCCAAAGTTGTGTGTTCCGTCAACAACTTTCCTTTTTCCGTGCTTTTGTAGGTACACGCGATCTATATTGGGGCAGCTAGCATGTACACACATGCAGTAATGGAGCAGGGCATGTGGGCCTGTATCAAGGGGGGTTTTAAAAAGGGTTGCTCAGTAATGTTTTGGCAAAGAAGGAGTCTGAGATGGCCTGATGCCAGGTAAGTATGTCTGATGAAAATTAGGGTTCTAACACAAGCCTCAGCAGAAACCAAAATATTTTCCTCCAGTGACTTGAAGTC
>CBVK0101020131.1:0-10175 GCA_900067695.1 Picea abies
GGCTTGGCTTCAAACTTTGGAATGTCCGAAGGCAACTTCGTCGGCATAGGAGGCCAACGCGGATCGTGACAGATAGGATCATTCAACAACCGTGTTAAGTCCGGCAAGTGTAACGTTGCCAAGAAAGGGAGTTTAGGTTGATGTTGATAGCTAGGATAAAAGGGTCATGGGGTTTGACTGGCACCAAGTTGCCAGGAAAAGTTTTGTTGCTGGCCAGGGTTTTGGTAGAAACCGTTGCCTTGACCAGCGTAATGGTTTTGCATTTGAGGAGACATCGTTGGTTGATTCCCCATGAAGGACATAGGATGTTGGGCGTTCATCACGTTTGATGGACTTTGGGATGGATTACCCCATGCCGGTCCTGATGGAAGAGGCATAGAGGTCTGTCCGGGGTTCCACTGGCTGTGGAAAGAGTTACCCCAGAACGACATTCCAGAGGATGGAACGGATCCTTGTGTTGAGTTCCAAGGTCCTGGTATATGTGCCCCCAGTTAAGGAATAGTACCCTGTGCCAGTGTAAACTGTCCAAAAACAGGTGTGCCCCCAGATGGGAAAGCAGCGGATGCTAAAGTGTTATTACCAAACGTCCCGTTCCAAAGAAACGGTGACGAGCCTGTCGGCTAAGTTTGCGCAGGTGTTCCTTGACTCCCGGCTCCAAAAGACTTGTGTGTGTAGGCTGCCCGGCAGACTGCTGATGCGATCCACCGAGCGAAGGGGACGAAGGAGGGATATGACCTCTAGCATAAGGAAAATCATTGAAAGGGACGGGAATGCCCCCGAGTTGACCTTGCAGAGGAGCGTTAGAGCTCCCTGCCCCCAGACCCAAAGTCTGTGAAATGGAAGAAGTGAGTGCAGGAATTGTTCCTGAACTAGGCATATCGTATGAAAACAAAGCGCCTATCGCACTAGGTGTGTAAAGAGGTGTGGCCGCCGCGATAGATGGTGTCGGTCCACTGTGCGACGTAGTTGCGGCCGAGACCGTGGTGGCCCGGATCTCCAACAAAGGCAAGTTAGGAGAAGCTTCTTCTGTGGTAACAACAGTGATAGGAACGGACGAATTCCCAGAGATTTGTTCCATAACTGGGTTAGGCACTGATAGGCGTTCGTAAAATTGAATTGGCACAATAACGTCCGGCCAAGAATCAACGTTTGAGGTTTTAACCAGTCCAATATTGGCGGTCGATTCCTCGGGGGTTGTTCGGGATCAAAAGCCCTGGTTGCTTCGAAAGACCCTCGGTGGTCTAACTTCCGCCTCAAGGGTGGCGGGGGTGGCTCCAGTATCACCGGCGGCAGGCCCAGAAGCCTTCATGACCGGCGGAGCTCTGAATCCTCCACTGTGTGAGAATATTCACGACACACTAAGGTATTCTACACGAACAAACAGTAACATGCACTAAGAGAAATCCCCTAGAAGATAAATCAAGCAAGCACTATATTAGTAGGAAGAACAGTTACAACAACCAACACTAGAGTACCTTACCGGTGCAAGTGCAACTCGAATATGGAAGCACCCTCCGGGTCTACTCTGCAAAGCGTTGGTCTGATGTCCGTCCTAGGTACCGCAGTATACCCCCGCAGTCACCTGTGTATGTCCCTAGAAAAGATTGGCAGCTAGTTTGCCAGCACGTGAACAGCTATCAGGCGGGTACAGTCGGCAGTCGGGTAGACCACAATGAGAAGGGTATCAAGCCCGAAACCTGTCAAGGGTATCGAGAGCAAGTGTTCCAGAAGACGACTGAGGACCTCGAACAGATTCGAGACCCATGAAGCTCCGTGGCAAATGCTAACGATGGAATCCCTTAACATATCCTCTATATGTGTTCTCCGCAATGCTCGGTCCAGCTTTGGAGGGGTTATCTCCACTGCCTTTCCTTACGCGACCTTATGTTTAGCCCCTGTGTTAGAGGGGGGTCCTAAATAACTTTTCGTAACTGGACTTCTACACTCCCTAAATGACAGACTCCAATGTTTGGTTTGGGTGGCCTTAGAGAATTTACTCTCCAATCTATTCCAAGGCCCTATTCCTGAGCTAGTGTATGCACCCTACAAACAGAAAAGTCTACTTGATTTTATTTAGCGTTGCTTTTAATGGGATTTTTAAGTCTCAAGGTGCGAAAGTGAAACTGATGGTGTGTAAAAAGACTCAAAGCGAAATGAACAAAAATGTTTGGAAACAAAAACTTTTGATAAAATGCAAAACCAACAACTTTTCGATGAAAGACTTCTTTTCTTTTTCAAATTTACTAAGATTTAATGCAGTAAATATGAAGGACTTTCACTCAGATCTGCGAGCTACTTATACTAGACATGCACTGCGAAAACTTATGCAAAAAGACTTCTTTCCTAGCTACTGATGCAACACCACAATCCTCACAACAGCACCAATTCTAACACTTGCCTAAAAACCATAAAACAAAATTTTTTTCTTTTCTCTTTTGTCTTTTCTATCAAAAAATCAAAAAAACCAGCACAAGTTAAGGGTGAACTGCCCTAACCTGCTGACTGTGCAGCCCCAGACTCTAGACCCCTGAAAGAAGCTCTTCTCACCACAGGAGGGGATGACTGCCCCACCCAAGCTGAAAAGCTGCAATCAGGCCCGCGACTGTCACCAATACAGCACGCGTGCAAACGCGTGCTGAGCTTCTACAGCACGTGGGTACCCGCGGTCTAGCCTTAAACAGGCCGCAGGTCTATGTAAAAACTGAGATAAAATCACACACAGACAGTCTAATCCTGAAAAAGGCTTCTGGTATTGACAACTAGAGTCTCTAAAAGGCTTAGATGCTATCACTTTAACAGAAAAGCAAGGTTTGCAAAAAGAAAAACCAACGTAAAGAAAAACAACACAACAAGACAGACTGAAACACAAGACAATATACCAAACAAGATCCAGAAAGCCCCCTGAGAAGATAACCTTCTGACAGGGAAGAGGGGACTGCCTCTTAAGCTTCCTGGGCTCTACATGCTACTGAAACCACTACAGCAGGCGTTCACACGCGGGTTGTAGAAGGTCGGGGCGCGGGCACACACGTGTAGGCCTTCTGCAGGCCGCGTGTACCTCTATGTGTCCCGTGAATAAATGTCAAGCGTCAGTCAAGGAATACTGGTATTGATAACCAGGTTCCCTGCTAGCAATGACCTAACAGAAAACAAAAACAAACAAAGAAACTGAGACTGAATTTCTTTGAACTACCCAAAAGATCTTTAACCAAATCCAGAAACCCTAAGAGTAAGACTATCCCCAGTGGAGTCGCCAATTCCGTTGTGGGGTATTCTACCCTACGGACTAACAAGCTAGGTATTTAAACTTGTACGCAGATCATGACCCTTCAAGAATAAATTTTAACCTCCTACCCAAACCTATAACCCTTTTTCTCAGGCAAACACAGGAAGAATCAACTAACCTTTTTATCGATGGTTGAAGTAGATCCTCCGTTGAGTTTTTATCTCCTTGCTGCTGCTGCTCCTTCCACAAAGCTTCCTACAATCAAGACAAAACTACGCATGCATGCTACTGATCTACTAGAGGGTTAGAGATAAAACATAAATCAAATAACATAGATGAGACTCATGTATTCGGGACGGGAAAAGTATATTTTTCATTAATCTCAATATGAATCAACTTACAATGATTTTAGAGACCGGCCACCGTTCCTCGATCCTGATCCTGGGCTCTTCCTCTTCTTTGTCCTCCAACTGCTTTGCTTGAATTTCTCCTAAAGCTTGAGGAAAGGCTAAAGGGTTGGGACAACAATGGACTTGGCAATTTGGCAGAGTTTCTTTGCTATGATTTTTCCTCCTTTGAATAGTACCCTTACCCCTCCTTTTATAGGCTAGAAGGAGCTAGGGTTTTTGGCGAACTCTCGGCCTTGCATGGCTGAGAGTTCCAGTTAACTGACAAAAATCTCTTCATCTCGACGGAAACTTCCCTGATTTTTTGCTTTGTTAGGTAAACGCGGGCTGTAGTGGGCCAGCCAGCGTTCACACGCGTGCTGCAGAAGGCCTGCCAGCGTCCCAACGCGCCCAGTGTTAGGTTAGGGCATGGGTTACTTGATTTAGGAGGTTTTTGAAGAGTCTGTTCAGCATGGCTTTGGCAAGGAAAGGAAATGAGTAGGCCTGATGCCAGGAAAGCAGGGATAGTGCAATTTAGGGTTATAACACCTTCCTGGGAAAGGTGAATTTCTTGAGAAGATTCATCTGAATCTGACGAAAATTATAAAGCATATCACCTACATGCTCAGAAATGGAAAGATATCAAATGGAACCCCGAAGCCAGGAAATCATTTGAAGACATCAAGGTGCACTAACCAAAGCTCTCATATTAGCCAGCCCAGATTTTTCGAAGGACTTCATCTTGTTCTCATTCACCTTAGAGCATATCATCGATGGCGTACTGTTACAGAAGGACGATCGGAATTTTGAAAATCCTATAGCTTACTTTAGCAGGACGTTGAGAAATTCCCCACTGAGGTATGATATTATGGAGAAACTAGCATATGCCTTAGTAAAATCCCTTGAGGAGTTCAAGACTTACATATTACATTACCATGTTGTCGCTTACGTGCCCAGAAAATCAGTTAAAGACATATTGACTCGGCCTGACCCTGAGGTAAGAAGAGGTAAGTGGATCACAGTCATGCTGGAATACGACCTCGAAATCAAGCCCACGAAGATGATTAAGGGTTAGGGCCTCGCAAAGCTGATGGCGCAGTCGAACTGCGACGTTCTAGGAATAAACTTCATTGTTGATCTGACAAAGAATACTCAGGAAGAAACATCATTTATGTGTCGAAGAATCTACAAGCTTCCCCAGGGTTAAGTAAGACAAAGGCCATGTTCTTAAAGCTAAAGGCCGCTAAGTATTGCATCTTAGATAACTCTCTCTATTGGAAATATCTAGGATGGATATTGTTGAGTTTCTTACTAGAAGATGACGCGGAACGAGCTATTAAAGAATTCCACAAAGGTGACTATGGAGGACATCACTACTGGAAAATCATCGGGCATAAAATTTTAAGGGTGGGTTACTATTGGCCCAGCATCTTCACATATTTATAGAAAGAAGTTTCCAGTTGCCATGAGTGCCATATCTTCGATGGAAGGAGAAAACTGCAACCCCTTTCGGTGAAACCGATCTCGGTCGAAGCGTCGTTCATGCAATGGGGCCAAGACTTTATAGGAGAGATTCATCTACCATCTTCGACACAACATAGATGGATACTTACGGCTACGGATTACTTCAAAAAATGGATCAAAGCAGTTCCAACGAGGCAGGCTACCGATACGGTCATCATTCAGTTTCTGGACACCAACATCTTGTCTAGGTTCGGGTGCCCCATCAAGATCATCACGGATAATGCAATCACATTTAAGTCCAAGAAAATGGAGAAGATTTGTAATGATTACAATTTAACCTTGGGACATTCTACAACCTATTACTCACAGGGTAATGTATTGGCGGAATCGTTCAACAAAATCCTAACTAGGATTATTAAAAGGCTCTTGCAGGACAATAAGAAGGCCTGGCATAAGAAACTCATTTACTCATTATGGGATGACAAATTTACTACCAAAAAATCCATCTCGACATCACCATTCCAAATCGTATATGGCGTAGATGCAGTTTTCCTCACCTCACTGGGGTTGCCCATAAGGAAGTTACTACAAGAACAAGAGGTTGAGCTAGATGACACTCATAGAAGAATAAATCAATTGATTCATGCATAGCAGATGAGGGAGCGAGTTTACAACATATCACAACTACACCAAGACAGGATGAAGAAAACTTTCAATAAGCACGCTAAACAGGAGGAATTCCAAGTGGATGATATGGTGCTAAAGTGGGATGCGAGGAATGAAGACAAGGGAAATCATGGAAAATTTGATCATCTTTGAACATGATCTTTCAGAATCGGAGCGTACCACAAGAACAACGCATATCTGTTAGAAGAGCTTAATGGAGAGTCCACTCGCGGAGGGCCTGTGAATGGCAGGTTCCTCAAACATTATATGGTTTAGTAAGGTCTGTTTTGTTTTTCATGTCATTGTGAATAGTCGTTTCAATTTTTTTTTCAAAGAAGGCATTTCGAGTCAGTTTGTAAGCAGAAAATTGAAACCCAGAATGAAGGCCCTAAGTTTATGTTGAGTCTGGTTGAAACTATGTCAAGAAAGTCTAGGTTTTGTTTTTATAGTCAAGTCATGGTTCGTGTGTCAAAGCATGTGAGATCAGGTACTGAATAATGAATGGGTCGAAGTCAGCAAGTGGTTGATTGGCCCTTGGAGTTGGGAAGGGATGTCAGAACCAAAACATGTGTAAGTGGTAAAGGTATTTTCCCAAAGAGTCGAGTCCTATCAGAGGAGGAGGTTTTACGTGCCAAAGGTCGAGGCAAGTTGTTAAATAGAAGTCACATCGGTAGATGCAATGACCATCATCATCTCATTATCAATTCAGAAAGAATGAAAAATCACGGTGCTTGTATCACATATACTCTACAACTCTTATCAGTTTTACTTTACATGCCCCGAAGTGTACTCGTCGCGCGGATGTGCTGCGAAAATCTTTGGCTTGCTTTGAAACCTCTAGTCACCATGGATTCAATGTCCCCTGGAATGATTACAGCTCTCACCTACCCAGTTATAAATTTCAGTTGCTCTGCATGTATTCTGTTCACCAGCCAAGTTTATGCTCTGTTTGTATTTTTTCCCACGAGCCCTGAGTTTCTTGAGGATGGAAATCCCATTTCCATCAGTTGTGTCACAAACCTGGGTCAACCGTTTGGGTTCGTGCTGAATCCACCCCGCGTGCAGAACTCACATGTATTGCACCATGGAAACATCCCAGAACATAAGGAAAGGGGCATGGAGCATGTGGGGCCCGAAACTCAAAGCTTGGCATTGGTCAATGGAGATCCGGATGTTAGATCATCTTTTGAAGAAGCTGGATGCATGTCGTTTTGTAAGAAAATCCAAGGATTCAACATGAAGTTGGAGGAACAGTTCGTGCTCAGTTTCAACGGGCTCCGTGCAGTAATTTTAGGAAACACATTACAGGTGACAGAGGAAACTCAACGGGCTCCGTGCAGTAATTTTAGGAAACACATTACAGGTGACAGAGGAAACTCTGTCAGTGGCAACAAAGATCCCTCCACATGGTGAAAGGTGGTCTAAAGGCATGCCTTTGGATGTGCTATGCTACAAGGAGTTTATCAAATCAAATTGTTTAAACAGGAAAGTTGAAGTGGGTATTCTAAGTCGATATCTACAGGAGCCTTTTCGGAAGCTCCTGAGGGCGATTAGGAAATATTTCACCTGTGAAGGGAGATTTGACATAATACACACACATCACATCAGATTGTTGATGCATTTCACAGGAAGGAGACCGTTAAATTTGCCTTTCTTCTTGCACCAAAGCCTCTGAGAAATGGCAGACAGCGTCCGGGCTGAAGAAAACCCGCCGAAGAAGAAACTATCTCATGTTTCATTGATTAAATTGTTGATAGTTGAGGAGTTGTGACGATTGGGAAAAAATTGGGATTCATTTCTACTCACAATCAGCATCCCCAAGGACCCCAAGGGAGATTCCGCTCTATTCGCAGGGAAGGTAACATCTCACTGCGTAGAGGTGGACGAAGGGAATACATCGGAAGGCCTATCCCCCCAACATCCTATACCCCGAAAAAGGGGCAGACCAAGGAAAAATAAAGAAACCGTCGAAGCCTAAGTCTCAAGTGAGCCGCGCACGAAATCAGTCGTTGAAGAGTTAATCATTTGTGTCATTCGAATGGAACCTATCGAAGGTCCAAGTCGAGAAACCTGTGGTTGACAGAGGAGGCCAAACACAGAAGGAACAGATATTCCTGAATCGTTGCAACAGCTGAAGCAAGCACAGCTCACCATTGTTGAGTTGTACCAGGAAAATAGAGAGTTGAGACAACGGTTATCAGAAAATACTCTCAAGGCATCAGCATCACAGGGTCAGGAGGGAAACGTGACATGGATTAAGAGGAAGCTCAGGGAAGAGCAAGACACAATCATCCAGCTATGCAAAATACAAAGGATTTCAGAAGAAATAAACGTAAATCATTTCAAGGAATGTGGACCGGCCCTGGAAAACGTTTGCACAACTCTGGCCAACGCCCAGAAGAGGCTTAAAGGGAACACGGTTCTGCAAAGACAAGTAATTAATCTGAAAAGGTGCAACTGGTCTCTCAAGTGACTGCATCGAATACCAAAACTACAGACGAAGCCATAAGCATAATTAACCAACTCCATTTTGTTCTTCTCAAACGTGGCGTGGATTTTGTCTCCCCGTGTCCTTTTTTCCTACCGAGAAGTCGAGACTCTGACAAGTACTCGCAAGGCAAGAATACGAAGCACAATGTTGGAGACTCGTCTATTAGAAAGGACAGGTGTACATTGGACACACGACAGTTTGAAGAAATGCATTGTCCTCTAACTGGTGATGTCATCTTGGAAACACTTGCGACAGTCCGCGTTTACCCGCCATATGCACGCTCCAGAAAATGATCACACGACAGAAATCAAGGTCGTTACAATGGGTGGTAGGAGTCTGACAGAGCACTTGATCGTCCGAATATCTTGTCAAAGGAAAATCATCGACACATCACTCTCTAACGATGAAATCTTGTTGATGACTGAACTGTCGTGGCAAAGACGTCAGTTATTGTGTGATCGAATATAGTCAGTTTCTATTTTTAGTAAAGTTCCATATGAAGAGTCATCTAGCAGAGAATAGTCATAGCTTGATTTCTAGGGATACTAGTTAGAGGGCAGGGTAGCGCGAGCGGCACACCATGGTCTATATATTTCTTCTCTTCAATCTAATCTAGGTTGATTGGAAAAATAGTGTAGACAAAGACTATTGAATGTAGCTTTCGAGCTCGATTGAAATTTAATGCAAAGGTCCTGAAACTTTGACGAAAATATTCTAACAGTGGTAGTTTGATGTATTGTACTCTCTCTTTGTGTACGTGCTTTCCTGTGTTCTTTATATTCATATCTGTATTTTTGTCTAAATAGGAACGTGATTCGAATCTAGAATTCACCGTGTGGTGCTCTAGATTTGCACCATTTATATGACTTTGTTTCTTCTAAGTGAACTCTGAATTCATCCCCAGCGGTGCTCCGAGTTGCTTCATCTGTTTTTCTCCTGCCACACACAATGATTTTTAACTGAAAGACTATTGCTTATTTATCCTTTATCCTCTCAAGTTAGGTCACTAAGTCATTTATTTCTATCGTTTTCTTAAATTGACTCCATAGCCCAAGGTATTGCTTTTCTTTCACCAATAGAACCAGAAAATATTGTATGAAAGTGTTAAATCTAACCGACAGTTTAAATCCATAGCCTGCACAGAGATGAAGTGTCAGAGAGAGCCCTCTCCAGGTCAAAAAGGCTATTTTTCGGCCTCAAAGATGGTTTGTAGGTTGCCTCTGTCATTCCTTTCCTCAGTTGAACGAGTTTACGAAACGCTAACATGCGCAACACAGTGCAATGTGTGCACTTTCCCAAGTGCACGCAACACATGAAAATATGTGCACCTTGCCTTGATAGCACTTCTTTGTGCACTATTCTGATGTGTGCAACACCATAACTAGGTTTCAATGACTCACCAACCTATATATTCATTACATTTACACTTTATACCAATCGGCTCTATTATCTCACAATATGTACCTGCCCAAATCCCAAGGAAAGTAAGGGAGATTGGTGTAACAAACAAGATATCCTTTCACTGTCACCTTATTAGGAAATCCCCACTTTCTAGAGGTAGGAAAGGTCTACCCCAGAAGAGGCATCCCCAGTAACCTCAAGGGATGGAAAATTAGGGTTATGTTCAATATGTATTCCGCCCTCTCACTGGTTACCAAAATCACTAAATTTGTTTCATAAAGATGAGGTTAATGAAGTATTTGATGTACATGCCCGGAACAAGACAATATAGCATTCATATACAATAATTCCATGTACAAAAATGATAATAACACCTCAATAGACAATGGACAACGACAATAAGTGCTATCTAATATAAAATTACAGCAATTAATAGGTTTACAACAGTGATTGATAAAATGTAACAATTGCAACAAATACTCCTCGGAAAAGCTTGAAAAGACAATGAAAAGATAGCATTGACTAAGTAGTATGATAATAA
>CBVK0101020132.1:0-10175 GCA_900067695.1 Picea abies
GGAAACTGCTACTGCTGACAAGACAAATCTGGCTGAGAAGAAGAAAGATGGGCCCTCCAGGGCCATGCTCAAGTCAATCCCGCTCTCGATACTCCATGTCTAGGACCATGTGGGCCTCGAGACATGATCTCCTAGCTATCCCTAGATATCGGGGATAACAAGACACAAGTGCAACATAGTTGGGATATAATCGAGGTCTTTTACTTTCTCTGAAAGTCTTATTTGGGGCACCATACCTTTCTGCATCTTGAATGAGTTCACAAGCCCAACCTGGTTTTCTCTGATATGTAATCACTTCTGTGGGTGAATCAACAGGTTTCTGAGGCTCCATCATATCATGATTCTTAGGTACAAGCTCTTCTTCTTTTGTATCTGGTACTTTAGAAGTTGTAGGTTCCGTTGACCGCCTCTCCAACTAGGGGGTCAACTCCATGTGCCATGAGGAGATGCATCATCAAATGCTCATTTGTCGAAGACTTTTTGGTTCTACAGGGCATTTTGGCCCCAACACTTCTTTCTATAACTGGAATTTCCGCACCCCTGCGTGGGTCAATATTGTAATAGGTCTACATGAGTCATAGTTAGGTCAGTTACCTTGGGATCGGTTCATTGGGAGAGTTCCTTTCACCGAGGGTTTTTTATCCTCAGGTTATCTGATGCAGGAGCATCGTAAGCAGCCAACCAAGCAAGCAACGTAAAAGGCGGAAGACAGCTGGAAAAGCACCAACGCACATTTTTGAAATGTTTTGAAAAACTAATGAAGCGGATATTAATGTGATAGCTGGGGAAGCGTACTTACATTTATGTCTTAGATGTTGTAAACAGATCTTGAGCATTGCTTTCATCTGTAGTATGTAAAAGCATTTATACGTAATTAATGAAAGTAGGTAGATTTGGATTCATAGATTAGTCAGTTTAGAGATTAGGAGGGAAAATGGATATAGACACCCTCACTCTTGTATTATTGTATCATTAGCACAGAAAAGAGGAGGAGAGTTGTAGCACAGAGTTGTAGAGAAGAACCCATGTACAGGAGCACTTGAGTTAATATATGAAGCTTTGACTCAACTTTCATGGTGTTATGATGCTTACTCTTTACATTTACTGAATGGTATGCTTATAGTTGTTTTATTCTCTCTGTTATGCATTTGTTATGATGCTATGCTGTGTTGAATGTATGATCTCATGTTGAATGTATGAAGTCTGAGAGTGAAGAATGAGTTTCAATTGTTTCTCTTCCTGAGAGAAATTCCTGCAAGGAGTGCAGTAAAACATCTGCAAGGTGTGCGTTGACAAGGGTTCTGAGTTTTATCTCAGAAATCTCAGGAAGGCTACTGTTGTTCTCATTCCAGCAGAAGTGCAGTTGAAGCACATAAGTCGTGCAAGGTGTGTGCAGGCTAGTTGAAGCCTTAGAATTTATCAACTAAGGTTGAAGAGTGAAAGACTGCTATTGCCGAGAGTGCACAGAGTCGAAGAATCAAATACACAAAAGTATTTGAAAGATTGCCGCAAGGAGTGCGTGCAGGAGTCTTTTTTGAGACTTAAGTTCACAATAGAAAGCTCAGGAGGATTAGCACCTTTGAAGTATTCAAAGGAAGACGAGGAGCTGAATCATCGTGCAAAATGTTAAGTTTTGGCGAAAGAACATTGGCTCGTTTCACAGAGATTATTGAGGAAGAAATCGAACGGTCGAAATTCTCCGTGGAGAACTCGCGAAATCGCGAGGATCGTAGGATCCAGAAGAGTTGCAGGGTGGATAAGGGTTGGATGAACCCATTATGTTGGTTTCAAGGATCAGCGTGAATCGTTGATCGTGGTCAGCTGAGCCGTTGGATCATTTCGGCAAATCGGGGTTTGTAAGTCCGGAGTGCAAGCCAAATCCCTTGGTCACTCGAACTCCCGAATCGCGAAATGGATTATCGCGTGTGAAGGCGAGGAGTGGAATTTTCAGCAATTCGGAAGTCCGGATTTCGGTATTTCGGGGGTCCTGACGACAAGGAGTCGAGCATAGTGGAGTGAAAATCCCGAAGTCGTAAGTTGCGACAGGACTTGGCGTGAATTTCGGGATTTTGACACTTTGGGTGTCAGGAAGCAGAGGAGGTAGCGTTTTGGGATCGAGAGTTTCAAACTCTCGGTACCCGGAAGCCCGAAATAACATGGGCCGTCGGATCAAAAGGGAGGCTACTTGCCATTGATTCCGTAGAGGTGTAATTTTCGGAATTCGGGGTTTCGAAGTGGTTGAGAAACAACGATCGGAGGATTGTTCAAGTCCCGAAATCCGGGAAGCTTGAGCGACAGGTGGCAAGAGTCCACGTCAGAGATAGAAGATAGTAGAGTGGACAGGTGGCGTGTCTTCGTCAAATAGGCGGAGTCAACGTGATCAAACACAAGGCATCAACGAAAAGTTGGGGAGCCAGCCTTTGCTGAACGCATCGGGGTTCGACATTTCGGTATTTTCGAAGACAAGAGGTCGGGGTTCTTTGTTTCGGAATTATCGAAGTCGCGAAACACGACACAACCTTGGAGGAGGGCGCGGCCAAAGATTTCGGCAATTCAGCATTTCGGGTTTCGAAGGTTGAAGAGACAAGAAACTCGACAACAGGAATCGCGATATCGCGAAACCCGAAATCCCGATTCGGCAAAGGGCGCAATCATATTGTTGGTCAGGAGATTTGGGTTGATGCCTTGTGTTTGATCACGTGGGCATACCTATAAGGACTTGTGGAAAACACTGTTGTTTGTGTGTGGGATTCCCTGGGGAGGAATCGAAGAGTCAATTTGACTCAGGGGCAGATTTAGAACGATCCTACGCGGATCTTGGCCCGAGGGTCGGGGGTCTGCGTCATTTGTGGTATCAGAACTTGATTATGTCTGTATATTTCAGGTAGAAGGAGCTAGAGAAAAAGGAGTAGTTTGATACGCACCGATTGTGGTATCAGAGATCATAATAATTTCTTTGCTTTCTATAGCAGAGAGAACAGGGGAACATTTTATAGCCATGCCGCCGAGAAGAAGAGACATGCCAATGCCAATGCCTGATCCAGCAGTGGAGAGAGAAATGCGCAAGTTACGTGCCAGGCTTGATGCCATTGAGATAACACAAAGGCGCACAGTTGATGCTGGGGATATCAGCGAAGCTGAAAGTTAAAATGAAGCTGGAAACGAAGGAGAAGAAGTCGCAGTCGAAGATGCTGCAGACGAACGCCTATTCAGGGCTGTTGCAAGGATAGGTGCCAGAGAAAAGATGGAGATTCCCATGTACGAGGGAAACTTAGATGTTGAAGAGCTTCTAGACTGGATTAGAGCTCTAGACAAATACTTCGACTATGAGGATGTCGAGGAAGATAAGAAGGTCAAACATGCCATCACTATACTTAAAGGGCATACAACACTGTGGTGGGATGAATTGCAGGCTGACAGACGCTGCAAAGGCAAGCAGAAAATCAAAAGCTGGGATAGAATGGTTGCAAAGATGAAAGCCAAATTTATACCCAAGGATTAACAAATCACTCTGTTTCGGAGGATGCAAAATTTGAGACACAAGCTGATGTCAGTGAAAGAATACACTGAAGAGTTCTACAAAATAAACATCAAAGCAGGTCATCGGGAAAGCGATGATGAAAAAGTTGCCAGATACATGAATGGTCGACGGTGTGACATCCAAGATGAGATGGGCACGATGATCATTTGAAATGTGGAAGATGCTTATCGGATAGCTCTGAAAGCTGAAGAGAAGCTGAGCCGGAAGCAAGGTCAAAGAGGCCGAGGTAGAAGTCAAGCCAGAGGCAAAACAATTGCCCAAGATAGAACTCATAAATCTAAAGAAGAAGGGAAGAAACCTCAAACTCAGCATGAGAGAGGAGGAAGCTCACAGAGAGGGCAGTATGCTGATAGAAATACTTTTCCTTGAGCTAGAGGAAGAGGAAGAGGCAGAGGAGGTGAAGTAAAATGCTTTGTCTGTGGGAAAATCGGACATAAATCCTATGAGTGTCCAGATAAGAAGAAAGATAGTGGTGAAACTCACATTGCTGAAGCTCAAGGACGGAATGTTGAGGCAGAAGACGCTGAGGGCGAAAGATCTTTGATGATGAGGAAAGTTCTCTTGAAGTCGGAGAAGGAGGCAGAGAACCCAGCCCAAAGAAACAGTCTGTTTAGGACTACTTGCAAAACCAAAGACAGGGTATGCAAGGTCATAGTGGACAGCGGTAGCATAGACAATCTCGTATCTACAGAGATGGTAGAAAAGATGGAGCTGGAAACTGTTGTACATCCAAGCCCATACAGAGTTTCGTGGCTACAAAAAGGACATCATGTAAATGTCACTAAACAATGTTTAGTTGAATTTAAGATAGGAGGATATAAAGATTAAATATTATGTGATGTCATTCCCATTGATGTTTGTCATCTATTGCTGGGTAGACCATGGCAATATGACAGGAACATAGTTCATGATGGGGGAAAGAACACATACACCCTTGAGAAAAATGGTAGGACTCACATGTTGCTGCCAATTAAAGATAAAGAGGTGAAAACAGAAATGACCAACACTATACTTCTCATGAGTGGGAAGGAGCTTCTTAATGAGGTTAAGAAGAAGGAAAACACACAATTTATTGTGGTCAGGAAGCCCATAATTGTTTTGACCAGTATGAGAATAGATGATTTACCAGAAGAAATCCAGGAATTGCTGGGAGAGTTTGCTGATATAGTAGTGGACGAACTACCTTGTTCGTTGCCACCTATTAGGAGTATAAGCCATCATATCGACCTTATACCTGGAGCAAGTTTACCTAACAAAGCCGCATACAGGTTGACGTCGCAGGAAAATGAAGAAGTTAAGAGACAGGTCCAGGACTTAATGGACAAAGGACTGATTCGGGAAAGCTTGAGTCCATGCGTTGTTCCGACAGTGCTCAGCCCAAAGAAAGATGGAGGCTGGAGAATGTGTACAGACTCATGGGCAATCAATAAGATTACCATCAGATACAGATTTCCATTGCCAAGGATGGATGACTTGATGGATTGCTTGAGTGGAGCAAGATTTTTTTCAAAGATTGATTTGAAAAGAGGGTATCATCAGATTCACACGAGAGAAGGTGATGAATGGAAGACAACATTCAAAACGAATTAGGGGCTATATGAATGGCTTGTTATGCCATTTGGTTTAATGAATGCACCCAGTATTTTCATGAGATTGATGAACGAAGTCCTAAAGGATTTCATAGGGAAATTCGTCATTGTATACCTTGATGATATATTAATTTTCAGCAAAACAGAAGCAGAGCACTTAAAGCGTTTAGTTGCAGTGATGAAGAGATTACAGCAAGAGAAGTTACTGATAAATATGAAGAAATCATCATTTATGAGGACATAACTCATTTATTTGGGTTTTGTTATCTCTGCAAATGAGTTGAAGATGGATCCAAAAAAGGTAGATGCAATTAAGAATTGGGCATCGCCGAAGAGTGTGTTTGAAGTTCGAAGCTTCCATGGTTTGGCTAGTTTCTACAGGAAATTCATTGGAATTGGCGCACCAATGATGGATACGGTGAATAAAAGACATAAATCTTTTCACTGGACGGAGGAAGCAGAGAAGAGTTTCAATCTACTGAAAAGGAAGATCATTGAGCAACCAATTCTGGTTTTGCCGAATTTTAGCAAGACATTCCAGGTTAGGTGTGATGTGAGTGGATTTGCAATTGGAGCGGTCTTGAGCCAAGACGATAGGCCGATTGCATATTTCAGTGAGAAACTGAATGAAGCGAAGATCAAGTACTCAACATATGACAAAGAATTTTATGTAGTCATACAAGCACTGAAGAAATGGAGACATTATTTGGTTCCTAAAGAGTTTGTTTTGTACAGTGATAATCATGCTTTACAATTCGTGACTCAGCAGGAGAAGTTGAACCAAAAACATGTTAAATGGGTTGAATTCATGCATAATTTTACTTTTGTGATTAAGCATATTTCTGGAATTGCTAACAAAGTTGCTGATGCTTTGAGCAGGAAATGTTTGCTTATGCAGGAATTCAGAGTCAAGACTTTAGGTTTTGATAACCTCAAAGAAATGTATAAGGATGACCCAGATTTCAAAGAGGCATATGAGGCATCTGAGAATCCAGTTCTCAGGGACAGAAGCCAATGGACCGAGTATATGATCCAGGATGGATTATTATTCAGGGGCAATCAACTATGTATTCCAAAATGTTCCATGAGGGAGAACCTGCTGAAGGAAAAACACAGTGGAGGATTGGCCGGACACTTCGGTCATGATAAGATGTTCTCAAAATTGAATGGCTCATATTTTTGGCCAGGGATGAGGACAGATGTTAAGAAATTTGTGGACAGATGCAGGATTTGTTAGCACACAAAAGGGAAAAGGCAGAACACAGGGTTATATCAACCATTACCCATACTAGAAAGGCCGTGGGACGCAGTGAGCATGGATTTTATATTGGGACTGCCAAGAACACAGAGAGGCTATGATTCAATCTTTGTGGTAGTCGACAGATTTTCAAAAATGGCACATTTCATACCATGCTAGAAAACCAGTGACGCAACTTATATTGCAAACCTGTTTTTCAAGGAAGTCGTCAGACTTCACGGCTTACCAAGGAGTATCGTGTCTGATTGAGATACCAAGTTCATAGGGCATTTCTGGAGGACCTTATGGAAAAAGCTGGGGACAAGTTTGTCTTTTAGCTCAACGTATCATCTTCAAATGGATGGGCAGACAAAAGTCGTGAACAAAAGCTTGGGAGATTTGTTAAGAGGCTTAGTGACTGAACACCATTGTCAATGGGATCACACATTCTGCCACAGGCGGAATTTTCTTATAATGACTCGCTTAACAGAAGCACAGGGCAGAGTCCATTCCATATTGTATATGGAATGCAGCCAAGGGGATTTTCTGAATTGAAAGATGTGGAACAAACTGAATTCAGAAGTGCTAGTGCAGAGGACTTTGCAGAAGCAGTGAAGGAGCTTCAAAGCCAAGTCAAGGAGCGATTGTAGAGTTCAAGTCAAGAGTACAAGCGGAGAGCAGATCAACACAGGCGAGAACTTCAATTTGAAGTTGGTGATTTGATTCTTGTGCATCTGAGGAAGGAAAGGTTCTCAAGGGGAACATATAACAAACTAAAGATGAAAAAGATTGCACTGTGCAAGGTCATAAGGAAATTTGGGGCAAACGCATATGAGATTGAATTACTCGATGGGATTGGAATCTCACTGATATTCAACGTTGCAGATTTGTACCCTTACAGAGCTAAAGGAGCAGAGAAGGAACAAAAAGAGATTCAATGGACAAAACAAATGCCTGTAGCTGAAAAGCCATAGATGGAAAGCATAATGGACAAGAGGATTAGCAAAAAGACCAAGAGAAAAGAATATTTTGAATACTTGGTCAAATGGAAGGGACATTCAGTTGAAGATGCTAGTTGGGAAGATGAAACATAAATTCATAAGCATGGACAGACCGTGCAAGAGATCATGAACAGGAGTTCATGAAAATTTTCAAGCAAGGGAGTATGATGCAGGAGCATCGTAAGCAGCCAGCCAAGCAAGCAACGTAAAAGGCGGAAGATAGCTAGAAAAGCACCAGCGCACATTTTTGAAATGTTTTGAAAAACTAATGAAGCGGATATTAATGTGATAGCTGGGGAAGCGTATTTACATTTATGTCTTAGATGTTGTAAACAAATCTTGAGCATTGCTCTCATCTGTAGTATGTAAAAGCATTTATACGTAATTAATGAAAGTAGGTAGATTTGGATTCATAGATTAGACAGTTTAGAGAGTAGGAGGGAAAACGGATATAGACACCCTCACTCTTGTATTATTGTATCATTAGCACAGAAAATTGGAGGAGAGTCGTAGTAGAGAGTTGTAGAGAAGAACCCATGTACAGGAGCACTTGAGTTAATATATGAAGCTTTGACTCAACTTTCATGGTGTTATGATGCTTACTGTTTACATTTACTGAATGGTATGCTTACAGTTGTTTTATTCTCTCTGTTATGCATTTGTTATGATGCTATGCTGTGTTGAATGTATGATCTCATGTTGAATGTATGAAGTCTGAGAGTGAAGAATGAGTTTCAATTGTTTCTCTTCCTTAGAGAAATTCCTGCAAGGAGTGCAGTGAAACGTCCGCAAGGTGTGCGTTGACAAGGGTTCTGAGTTTTATCTCAGAAAGCTCAGGAAGGATACCATTGTTCTCATTCCAGCAGAAGTGCAGGTGAAGCACAAAAGCTGTGCAAGGTGTGCATAGGATAGTTGAAGCCTTAGAATTTATCAACTAAGGTTGAAGAGTGAAAGACTGTTGTTGCCGAGAGTGAACAGAGTCGAAGAATCAAATACACAGAAGTATTTGAAAGATTGCCGCAAGGAGTGCATGCAAGAGTCCTTTTTGAGACTTAAGTTCACAATAGAAAGCTTAGGAGGATCAACGCCTTTGAAGTATTCAAAGGAAGACGAGGAGCTGAATCATCATGCAGAAGGTTAAGTTCTGACGAAAGAACATTGGCTCGTTTCACAGAGATTCTTGAGGAAGAAATCGAACGGTCGAAATTCTCTGTGGAGAACTCGCGAAATCGTGAGGACCGTAGGATTCATAAGAGTTGCAGGGTGGATAAGGGTTGGATGAACCCATTATGTTGGTTTCAAGGATCAACGTGAACCATTGATCGTGGTCAGCTGAGTCGTTGGATCATTTCGGCAAATCGGGGTTTGTAAGTCCGAAGTGCAAGCCAAATCCCTTGGTCACTCGAATTCCCGAATCGCGAAATGGATTATCGCGTGTGAAGGCGAAGAGTGGAATTTTCGGCATTTCGGAAGTCCGGATTTCGGTATTTCGGGGGTCCTGACGACAAGGAGTCGGGCATAGTGGAGTGAAAATCCCGAAGTCGTGAGTTGCGACAGGATTTGGCGTGAATTTTGGGATTTCGACACTTCGGGTGTCGGGAAGCAGAGGAGGTATGGTTCTGGGATCGAGAGCTTCAGACTCACGATACCCGGAAGCCCGAAATAACGTGGGCCGTCGGAACAAAAGGGAGGCTACTTGCCGTTGATTTCATAGAGGTGTAATTTTTGGAATTCGGGGTTTTGAAGTGGTAGAGAAAGAACGATCGGAGGATTGTTCAAGTCCCGAAATCCGGGAAGCTTGAGCGATAGGTGGCAAGAGTCCACGTCAGAGATAGAAGACAGTAGAGTGGACAGGTGGCGTGTCTTCGTCAAATAGGCGGAGTCAATCCTCGTTGTTCGTTTTGGGGTTTTGAAGGTTGAAGAACCGGGAGTCTTGCAGCCGGATTCGCGAAATGGCGAAGTCCGAAACTCCGAATCAGCGAAAAGTTGGGGAGCCAGCCTTTGCTGAATGCATCGGGGTTCGGCATTTCGGTATTTTCGAAGACAAGAGGTTGGGGTTCTTTGTTCCGAAATTTCCAAAGTCGCGAAACGCGACACAACTGTGGAGGAGGATGCGGCCAAAGATTTCAACAATTCGACATTTTGGGTTTCAGAGATTGAAGAGACAAGAAACTCGACAATAGGAATCGCGATATCGCGAAACCTGAAATCCCGATTCGGTAAAGGGCGTAATCATATTGTTGGTCAGGAGATTTGGGTTGATGCCTTGTGTTTGATCACGTGGGCATACCTATAAGGTCCTGTGGAAATCACTGTTGTGTGTGTGTGGGATTCCCTGTGGAGGAATCGAAGAGTCAATTTGACTCAGGGGCAGATTTATAACGATCCTATGCGGATCTTGGCTCGAGGGTCGGGGGTCTGCGTCATTATCAATTGGGCTTTTCAGCCTTATTGATTTCCCTTGAGTTTTTCCCTCACACTTGCAATAATTCCTCCAAAGTGGTGAAGGGCATTCTAATGGGCTTATCCTCTGGTAACTATTGTTCAGGGATGATGTAAATGACCATGTAAGACATCTTAGAAAGTTTCGCGGAATTCCCTTGAGTCACGTTAGTTTTTTTTAATTAATAATTTTTAATTAAATTTCCCTAAGTTTGGAGGTTTAATTATTTAATTAATTAATTA
This sequence comes from Picea abies, assembly GCA_900067695.1. Lineage (NCBI taxonomy): Eukaryota > Viridiplantae > Streptophyta > Pinopsida > Pinales > Pinaceae > Picea > Picea abies. The sequence goes on from CBVK0101020132.1 coordinate 10,054, forward strand.
TTATTGAGCAAAAATTGTAAAAACTAGGTCCCTGGACTTTTGATAGGGGTATTTGTGCTTGTTGCCGCCTTATACACACCTTTGGGAGACGTGGAAGAAATCTTCAATCCACTCGGTGTGTC
>CBVK0101020133.1:0-10175 GCA_900067695.1 Picea abies
GAGTTTACACCCGAACAACTCAATACTCTTGCAAAGAGCTATATATAAGCTAAATGTCCTAACAAACTCAAGATATGGATCACTTATTAAATAAACAAGTGTCCATTTACAATAAATGCTATCTTAACAATCTTAAAACAATACTCCTAATTTAGAGCCTAAGATACGACACCTTTTTAGAGTCATATCTTTTACAACAATAAAGTATTTCTAAAAATCTACATTTATTTATTAAATATTCTAGATTATTAATTTAATATTCTAAATTAATAATCTTTTTATTCTAACTTTATAAACTATGATAATTGTATTTTGGATTATCTAACAAAATAAAGGTTGGATCATTTCATTATTACACTTCTCACAACTCTTCTCAACGAGTGCGCAAGTCTAGTAGCTGCAGTGTAGCAACAACAACAGTTCCAGCGAAATCTTCCTAGAGCATCTTGACAACTATTTTTTATGGTGCGCTATCTTGGTCTAGTGTTGCGCTATCCTTGAGGGATCTTCCTCACTAGGGCACAACTTTCTATGTACTGGTTTCTTCATTGAATGGTGTAATGTCCCATTTCCCCTAGACAGCCAGAATACTGTGGTGGTTTACCCAATTTCCCGTAAACCATTAGACAGACAAGCTAGGGAAATGATATTGGTAAAGTCACTTTCGAATTATAAAGTGAAACTTAGGAAAAGTGAGTTTATTAATATTAAACCCCTCTTTGAGGGTATTTCTCTCCAATTATTAATTAAATGAATATTTTAATGGAGAAAAAGAAAAAGTGAAGGACAAAAAGGACGGTGGAGGATTTGAGAGGGATTATGGACTAATCATTTTGAGAAAATTGTTTTGGAGAAAGCATGCGAGCTTGAGACGAGGGTTTCGAAACCCTTGGAGAGAAAATTCGGTTTCGAGGTTGAAACAATACCTTCCTAGCTGAAGATAGGAGAAGCCATTCAGGCTTTTCATTTGCAGGGATTGGCATCGTGATTTGAAGCACTTCATTGAAGAAGGCGTTTGTTTGCAGAAGTGGCAAGAAGAGGCATTTTTTTATTGGCACGAGTTGAGGGTTTGATCATCTCTTTGAGCTGGGCGCAACCACCAATCTGTTGCTGTGTGCTGACCACTAGAGGCTGAGACAAGCCTCTCCCTAGGCGTGGAAATCATTGCTGGCGTGATCTTGGGCGTGTCATCTTGCTGGCTATCATTCTTCTCTTGCTGGCCGTATTCTCATTTCCCCTAGCGCTATGTCTATTCCCCATTGTTGCTGCGTGGAGTGTCTTCATTGGAGCTGCGTGGAGTACAAGAGGTGACTGCTACTGGTCGACCTCTCATCTGTGGGCTGTACCGAGCATTGAGGAGAGGTATAGCGCTGAGTTGAGGCTGCCATCTCCATCCAATTATACAGCAGAACAATTGTGACATGAGTAGACTTTTTCCTCAGCACGTGGGACAGTTTTGGGCCAATTTTATTGTGGCTGTGTGAGCTGTGAAGATTCCAGCTTTCTACGGCAAACATCATCATCACTGTTGAGAGGTATTTCAGTCCCATTTTGATTGTGGTCGGCTCAGCCATAATAATCAATAAAATCAGCAAGAGTTTCATTAATATGCTCATTTAAATGTGATTGTTTTATCGTTATTTTTATGGGTTTTGTTTAATACCCAAATAGTACACTTGGCATTTCATTTGGGAGGTATAAGGGGTTAGAAAACCATCATATCAGCAAACAAAACAAAGAGACAGCCTGCTGTCCATCCAAATTTCACCTACAGCCATAAATACAGAAGCCTGCAAAGTGTTTGACGAAAGTCCAACACCAAATTCAAGGGGTTTTTTCCAATTTTTCCAACTTAGAATATTTCAAATGGTGATGTACTTTCTGGCTTGAATTCTTCTTAAGAAAAGTTGCTGGGTTTTCTCCCAAGGTTGGGTTTCCTAGAGTAAAAATATTGTGTCTATCGTGCATGGCTATCTTTCTATGATTCTGTTATTTCCGCTGCAGTTTTATTTCAGTTGAAATTTTCACTGTGTAATTATTCTATGATAATAGTGACATTAAAGTCTGTTTGAAATCATAAGGCAATAATTATTAGATCTGGAAATTAGAAAAATCAACATGGTATCAAAGCTTTGTTGAGATTTGCCGTTGCATATGAAATTTACCACTGCGCAGATCTGCACTTGTCAAGCTCGTTGAGCACTTATTGCAAAGTCGTTGGGACTAATTCTACCACAGAGCAACTTGCCTTGCCCTAGCGCATCTACTGCACCTCTCAGATTGACATTTGGTCAAAGTTGAAATTTTAGGGTTTTTAGGCTTATTGACATTTTCCTGGACATTGAACCTTCTGTTTCAGATTTTGTGATTTCTTCTTGTCAAGATGGTGGACAGTCTAAGAGTTGGAGGCAGCATTGGTGGTGTCTTCTACAGTGTATGGCAGCTTGGAAACAAATGGAACAACAACAACAAGACTCCAGGTTTGCATATCAAGTTTAATATTTTTATTGCTTCATCTTAAGTGAATGTTGTAACTAGGACAACAGTCTTTAGAGGTCTATTACTGTTGAGTACTATTGCTTGGTAACACTTGAATATTGTTGGTGCGATGATCATTATGTAAATGTTCACTGTCCAGTACTAATGATGCACTTGTTTGCAAGCTGAATTAATCTCTTCCCTAGCCTAGTAACCCCATGAACAAGGTTAAATGCCATGGAGGTTACCATGGAGGGAATAATTGGTCACAATACTAGAAAAGTGTTGTTCTTGTTCTTGTTTCAGGCAGGTCACAGGTGATAGCTTTGAGAGGGAACTATAGTGATGATTGTTCTTGTTCTTGTTCCGGCAGGTCACAGGTGATAGCTCTGAGAAGGAGCTATAGTGACGATTGCAGGGGGCAACAGATTAGATGGTCTCTAGTTTGAGACATGAAGCAAACTATCCAGACAAGGAGTTGTGTACATGACAATATACATCCATGTACCGAAAGAGAAGAGGACGAAGTTAGAACCTTCTGGAAAGAAGGGTACTTTTGTGGGATGCAGAGTGTCTCATATGGAGATTGATAGTGAGGAGCAAGAGGATCCGAAGGATGATCGTACAGATCCCTCTAGTCCAGTTGTTCATCCTTCAGACTATCAGGAGAATCCAATAGGGCTAGTGGATCTACCTAGAGATGTTTTACTGACCAGGAAGAGGCTAGCTTGGCTTCGTGACACTTTGAAGGATGCAAAGAGGCATGCAACTCCCTGTGATACTTTCAAGGAGAGCAAACAACCTCAAAGATTCTCAAGCTACATGGAGTCACATCATTGATTCCAAACCTTCCAGTTATGAGGAGCAGGTGGCTCCACTAGTGGTGAGGCAGGTGGTCCCACCAAGTACCAGCTCAGAGGGTGCCAGAGGGAGTCAGCCCTTAGGATCCAATAGGGAGAAGCAACCTCCCATGACAGTTCATAGGAGATCAAACTTCAGAGGAAGTCAGCAGGTGCAGATGGAGCAGATGGCTCCGGAGATTGTACAGACTCAGAGGGAACATGCAGACTCGGAGTGAGCCTGATCTTAGAGAGAGTCAGTTGGCTCAGAGGGAGAGTCGATCATTCAAAGGGAGTCCCCCCTCAGGTTCAGGTGGGACATCTTCCAGGATTGACAGACATGTGTGGAGGCAAGACAGAAGCTTCAGAGGCAAGAGGCTTATCGGAGATGTGAGACCTCCTGGGAGGATCTACTTGTTTCAGTAGGATTTGCTACAATGATAGAGGAGGCATCTAGTCAGGAGGATTGGGGTATGGGTTTTGCCTTAGTCATAGAGGGAGCAACCAGTGAGGCAGACTAGACATTAGGGTTTGCTTCAATGATAGAGGGAGTTGACCTCAGAGTTCGAAATGAAGGATCTTGTCTTGATGCATTATTTCTTGGGATTGGAGGTGTGGCAGAGCCCAGGAGAGATCTTCCTTGGACCAGGGAAGTACACAATTGAGATCTTGAGCAGATTCGGTATGATTGACTACAAGTCGATGGCTACACCTATGATGATAGATCTGAAGAAGCTGAGTGATTCTGCTTCAGATTCAGATCTAGTGGATCCCATTATGTACAGGAAGCTAATTGGATCCTTGATGTACTTGGTTAACACCAAACCAAATATTTGCTTTGTAGAGAGCACCCTGAGCCGGTTTATGGTTGAGCCAAGACACTTCCATTGGGTTGCAACAGAGCATGTGTTGAGGTACCTGCGTGGTACTGTTGGATATGGTCTGAGATATGTCTTAAGTGGTGAAGTGAGGCTGCAGGGATATACAGATTCTAACTAGGCAGAAAGTGCAGTGGGCAGAAAGAGCACCTAGGGGTGCTGCTTCAGCTTAGGATCAACTACGATATCCTGGTCTCTAGCAGAAAGGAGACTTCTGTAGCACTCAATACAACAGAGGCAGAGTATATCACAACCAGTGTCGCATGTCGCGAAGCAATATGGCTTCAGAAACTTCTTACAAGACTATTTGATTAGGAGCTTGAGATCAAATATCACTTCATTTGAGACATGATGCTGAAGGGAGCAATGAAGCTCCAGTACATATCCACAGATGAGCAGATTGCAAATCATTCGAGACATGGTATAGAAGGGAGCAGTGCAACTCCAGTACACATCCACAGATGACAAGATTGCAGACATTCTCACCAAGCCCTTGTCCAAGGCGATGGACAGATGAGTAGCATCGGGCAAACATTCTTCCAGAGTGGTCATGTTGATTTGACTGAGGAGAATGATACATTCACTCATAGGATTAGCCATGCTGATTTGGCTAGTGGTGAATGGCCTAGGAACAATTTTTCTCCTATTAGTCATGCTGATTTGACTAGGAGTGAAAAAGACTCTAGGTGCTCCAGAGACAAGCTTGGCGTGATGTAGAATGTCTCCCTTGCTGAGAGGGAGTGTTGATGTTTGGGAAACATTGGGCAAACATTCTCCTAGGATTGGTCATGGTGATGTGACCAGTGGAGAATGGCCCCAACATAGTCTTCGAAGGACAGAAGACTCGAGGTGCTAATGGCTCTCCAGGAGGCAACATCAGACAAATATTCACTCACAAGGGTGTACCTGTGGTGAATGGCCCATGCGTTGTCTTCAAAAGACAGAAGACTCGAGGTGCTGATGGTTCTTCAGGAGGCAACATCGTGCATACATTCACTCACAGGGGTGTACCTGTGGTGAATGGCCCAGGTGTAGTCTTCAAAGGACAAAATACTTGAGGTGCTAGTGTTCCTCTCGTGTGTGGTAGCATCAGGCAGAGATTCACCCACAGTGGTGTACTTGTGGTGAATGGCCCTGGTAAGCATTGGGCGGACCTTCTCCTAGATTGGGTTGCAGACCTTCTCCTAGATTGGGTTGCAGACCAAGGGAGATAGGATACATTTATCACAAGGGTGTACTTGTGGTAAATGGGCCCAGGCGTAGTCCTTCCTTGATCATTACAAAGAGTGATATGGACTCGAGGTGCTTTCCACATGTTAGATAGCATCGGGCTGACACTCACTCACAGGGGTGTACCTGTGGTGAATGGCCATGGTGTGGTCTTTGTCCTTAGTCATGTTGATTTGACAGGGATGCGTAAAAGACCTGAGGTGCTAGACATAGTTGTGTGGAGAAGGATCATCAAGGACAACTTTTCTAGTAAAAGAGGAAAGCTAAGAAGACAAGTCAAAGACCATTAAAATATTAAAGAAACCTCGGAAAAGTATTAAATGAATTATTGTGGACAAAAGAAGAAGTCGGGCCCACAAGTAAATAAAGGTGACTCAGATTACTATAAATAAAGGCTGGATCATTTCATTATTACACATCTCATAGCTCTCCTCAGCTAGGGCGCAAGTCTAGTAGCTGCAGTGCAGCAGTAGCAACAGTTCCAACGAAATCGTCCTAGAGCATCTTGACCACTATTTTTTGTGGTGCGCTATCTTGGTCTAGTGTTGCACTATCCTTGAGGGATCTTCCTCACTAGGGCACAACTTTCTATGCGCTGGTTTCTTCATTGAATGGTGATGTACTTTCTGGCTTGAATTCTTCTTAATAAAAGTTGTTGGGTTTTCTCCCAAGGTTGGGTTTCCCAGGGTAAAATTATTGTGTCTATTGTGCATGGCTATCTCTCTATGATTCTGTTATTTCCGTTGCAGTTTTATTTCAGTTGAAATTTTCAGTGTGTAATTATTCTATGATAACAATGACATTAAAATCTGTTTGAAATCATAAGGCAATAATGATCAGATCTGGAAATTAGAAAAATCCACATGTTCAACTACTTCAACAAAAATAGCAGGTTCATGTTGAACTTTCCTACTACTCAGCACTGAAATGTTTGCCAATAATTTACTAAAACTCAGAAATTAAACTTGCTGATATAAATCTGATAAATTATGCAAAACACATACAGCTGAGTTGTAAACTGAAATAGCACAGCAGAAACACACAGAACCAAGCACAAAAATACACAATGACACCAGATGTACCTTGGAAACCCCAGTGTGGGAAAAACCAGCAAAGGAGGGCTTCTTATTGAGGCTTCTAAGGAAAAATTACAGCAAGAACTGTTCAGAAATTAGCTTCTCCACAGGTATAGTATGGCCCAACTATCTCAACACTTCTTGCTGTAGCTGTACAACCTTCAATGCAACCTGCTGTTGGCTGTAAATATGGCCAGAAATAGGCCCTGTTCCTTGCTGAACTTTACAGCCAAGTTTGGCCTGTCTTTGATGAGGCTGTATGGCCCCCTTTCGCCTCTCCATCTGCTGCAAAACTCGGCCTGAGTGTGGGCAGATGCTGGCTGCTTGGTATGGCCTGATGCTGGCCTCCTTCCTGCTGCCTTCAACACCTGAAATTGCCCTCCTCAGCTTGCTGCTCGCCCTTCTTCCTCAACCTCAATCACCCTCCTTTAGCTCACTTGCAATCACACAAATGAGCAATGTGTCCTCTTCACCCTCAACCCCTTCTTTTATCCTTCAATCAACCACCATTTGCCTTGAGATGTGTGCCCACATTTGGGCCTCAATGGCTGAGATTGGGGCGCCCCCTTTGGGTTGGACCCCACTCTCCACTTGTAATACCCCTAGGCCGAACCTCAGTTGTAATGTACATAATAGGCTGGTGAGCCAGGATACTTTGGGTCAGAGTGCCTTTGTATATATGTTTTGAGGCCAGAGTGCCTGTGTGACTAGGCCAAAGAGCTTAACATTGTAAAATGTAATCACACACGATGATATTAATAAAATACATCACTACTGCAGACCAACTATACAAAAGAGATGGGGGGCAAAACTCCACTAGAAAGGGAAAGGGGGCTAAGAGTCTAGGAAAGGGGGCTAAGCCAAGGAAATATTATAATATTATTTCCTAATTTCAAAAGTCACGGGATATAATTTTTATCGCAAGTTCCTAAGAATAAGGAGCGAGTCACCAAGTGGAGCTCATGTAGTTCCTAGCTTGACAAGTGTCAAGTTAAGGACATGCAAATATATTGTTGAGAACTTAGTGTAATTCTCATCTTTCCCATTCATTCTTACCTTCATTCTCTCATGTTCACTCTGTCATCTACCTTCCATACCTGTACTTTGGAGTTGTTTTGAGGAGTAATCTGAATCATTGAGTAGAAGAGGCGGGTTGTTAGGTCCATGTGTTGTTGAAGAGGCGAGTTGTCAGTCCTGTGACCTATTGAAGAAGTGGGTTGTCATGCTCGTAAGCATTTCTCTCCAGGTGAGAGAATTGCTGGGAATTGATTTCCCAAGGTGCCAAGTTGCAACTACAGGGCTTTGAGACTTCTTGTCCGGCTTGTTGCTGAAGGGAAGTGGGGCAGCCGAAGGATTGTTGAGTAGAAAAGGGGCACACTTCCTAGGGTGGGACAAGCATGTGGGGAATGAGGGACTGTAGGCTGTCTGCTTGAGTTGGCACCCGAGTCTGTGTATTTTTTGTTGTTGATAGACCTTAGCCTGACTTAGGAATCCTTTGCCTTGGTGGATTTTTAGCCCCAACTCAGGGGTGACCTGCTGCTAAGAGTTTATGAGCAGTAGAGTCTATGGCTGGGAGGAATGTCCAAGGTCTGCACATAGTTGGTGATTATTTACAAAAGATAAGTGTCTTCTGTGTATTTATTTAAGTACTGTGTGAATAAATGTATATGCTGTTATGGGTTTTTCTTGTATTATTATGCATGTCTATATATTTGTTGTGGTATGTATAATTCTATGCATATGCAGGGCATGTTTTTTAAAACTAAGGGTATCAGAGTTGGTAATTTCGTGTAGCATTGCCCATCTTGGGGCTTGGAATGCTACAACATGGTATCAGAGAAAATTTTGTTGATTTGCTAGTAATGGGGACATTACAATATGGTAACGGGACTCAACTAGGTGGCTGGGTATGTTACACCACTAAGTGTTTGCGCCCCCCTTTGGACAGGGTCCACAAAGCACTGATCTCCTGATGAGGTGTGCCCTCTCTTCTTGGGCCCCACAATCCACTCAAGGATGAAATATTTGCTGAATGCCTAAGTTACACTTAGGCTGAGATAAACAAGGCCGATCTGGGTTGATTAAGGTGTCCATCAACTACTCTAGGACACGTAGGCATAACTGAGACACCAATCGAGCTAAAAAACTAACACTCCCTCTTAGCGAGAGAGGTGTCTCCACTTGGATCAATCTCTGATCCCATCAAATTTGTTGCTGCTCCATTTGAACTGAAAGACATCCCTGCTACCTCTGCTACACTTTGATCTGATGTCCTGCCCTGATCCTCCATCAATGTCAAGTCATACCAACTGATTGTCTCCGATGTGGATCTCTGGTTCAAGATTCCTCCGGACCCACCTACAGGCTGTCCCAACACCCTGTACATCATACCTTGCATGATGCCAAACCTCACTACTGCATCCAAGGCCGCTCCCTCTCACTGTATGAGCACCTGTCCATTCTCGAACATCATTGCATACCCCATATCTTCCAGAGATGATATAGAGAGCAAGTTAACCTCAAGCTCCGGTACATACATCACCTCATCCACCTCCAGAGACACTCCTGACTCTAGCTGGAATCTGACGCATCCAACCCCCTTCACTGCATGCCTGGTGCGTGCCCCACTCTTCACATGACAGTCTGAGCTCATCTTTGAAACACTAAGGAACATCGACCTCATTCCCGTCATATGGCGAGATGATCCATTGCCCACGAACCATGCCCCACTGTTCTCCAACTCAGCTAATCTGCTGCTGCTAGAAAGAGAGGCAACCAGAGAAAATTCATCCTCGAATTTCCCTGCAAACGCATCCATCTCAGTAGATGTTGTGGCTTCTACCTTTGACTCCTTCTTCTTCTTGTTGGGACACTGGCTGGTATAGTGGCCAGTCTTGTGACATGCAAAGCATCTCACTTTTCTCATGTCCCTGGAGCCTCTCGCTTCACTGCTCTTCTTTGCATGATCCTCCTCCTCACTCTTTGGTTGGCTAGCCTGAGTGGCATCAAGTTTCAACTCCTCCTGGATGAAGTCATCCCACCACTCCATGGACAAATACTTCCCACTGTTTGGTGAAGCCATTCAAGGCTGTCCTCACCAACTCAGTCTCGTCCACAACCTCTCCCACAACCGCCAGTTCATCTCTGATCTGAGTGAACTTAGTGAGATAGGTGATCACTGACTCTCCCTTGGCCATCTTCGTGCTCTTCAACTTTCCTCTAAGAAACATCTTCCTACTCTGGTTATCAGACTGGTACAATTTTACTAGGGCATTCCACATTTCATTCGCTGTCTTCTTACCAGATAGATGTGGGATAATGTGGTCTTTAACTCCATCCATAATAATCCTCCTCGTCTTTACATCCTTCTTGAGGTGAGCTGCTAGCTGTGTTGGATCAGCTGGAGGGATTGCTTTCCCTTTAGCAAATTCCAATAGCTCATTCTCCTCCAGCACCAAGCTAATACGGTCCCTCCAAGGACAGAAATTGGAGGCACCCTCCAACCTGTCTTCGAACCTTAGGCCTGCCATTTGAGTCAGCTCTTTTGGCTGCCCCACTTTCTCTGGTTATACATCCCTCTTGCTGATTTACTCCTCTTGGTCTGCACAACAAGAACCTTGGCTTGTCCTATACTCAGAGGTTGAGCTTTGATGCTGTTAGCGATATTTCTTGTA
>CBVK0101020134.1:0-10175 GCA_900067695.1 Picea abies
GGGTCAAATATTCCAAGGGACAACCTAGGAAACAAAGTTTTAGGAATGCATATTTAGGATAGACAATTAGGATTTCGGGCATCACTTTCTCATATGATATCGAAATTGAGTGATTCAAATTGATTTGTAAACTATATGAGAATACACCATATAATTGTTTTTTAAATATCTATCTGTTTAGACATCCAAAATATGATTGTCCTAAGTATGTTCTTGAGCTTCGTACTCTACATCCAGTCATTGTTTTGGTCATAAATTTTCCATTTGGATCCAAATTGAGTGATTCAAATTGGGTTAGAAACCATATTTCAAAGGATATCTCCCCTAGAAATAGGTTTGAAAAATTTTCATTTTGAGTCCCTCAAATATTGATTGTCCCAACTCTGTTTTTACGATGTTTTTGAAGTCAATTTGCTACAATTTTTTTTTAAAATGACCATTTTCTCCTAAAATGTGATATAGGTATGTGGGATTCTTGGTGAGTGTGTCTATGATGATGTTATGAGTTCACCCCAAAAAAATTATTCAATACTTATCTTGTAGATATGCAATATGGCTTTTAGAGAACTTATGGTAAATCGTTGAATTTGTAACAAATCGTCAATCTATTATGAAAATTTGGACAAGATTTTTGCTCATTAATTAGATACGTACATTGCATTGTCCTTTGGAAAGCTCCTATCCTTATTTTGAAATACTCCTCCCTATTCTTATATATATTTCTTCCAATAGCTAGTGGATGGGGTGGTTCTTACTACACCACCAAATAAAGTTGAAATAATTGAAAACCTCTCTACCCTTAATATTCCAAGGAATGAATGAAATCTATATAAATAAAACACACCCTACTTAGAAAATTTCAAAACTAATCATGTATTTGGATGCCTTCATGCTACTAATACCCTGTTATCACCATTTTATCTATTGCCATGAGTTATCTTTTTCCTTTCCATAAATCAAACTAAAAGAAAACACGGTGTACCAACATACTTTAGACTCGGTGAGATAGTGTACTCGATATAATGAATGCATCAGAATTTTACACTACAAAAATTTTGCAGTGAAGTTGTATTTGTGTATTACCATCACTATCTCACTACATATAAAATGTTAGCATAACCAAAAATCATATGCAGAAACAAAAAGGGAAAAAAATTGAAAGACTGAAAACCAAATTACCAATGCCTAATCCCTTAGCATCTCCCCAATAGTGGTGCAAAAACCATCAAGGGTCATGACCCCATATGATGCATGATCAGATATTGTGATCATTCACCTCCTAAGGGAGTGCGGAACCATGAAATTTCTCTCTTGTTTTCTTGGAACATCAAGAATACTTCATCCGAACTACACCTCTTCACTTAGAGCATACCCATACTATGTTCTAGGCTATTTTCGAGTCGCACTCCTACTCTAGTGTAACTCTTGCTTACTTAGACAATTGTTAACATAGTTTAACACTTAGTATTATTTAAGAATGCATCCATGAACATGAGAATACAAGAGAACAAATTCAGAACAAACAAAGACAAACACATAAATATTGTGGGAGGCACAAACCATGCCTAACACTCGGCTAAGTCTTTGTTATTGTGCAATAGTTACAATAAGAGCACTATTGGCTTGGTTTACAAATTTTGCAGAGCCACATGACTCACCTCACCTTACCAAGACACTCAAGAACATATTATCCACACTAAGAATATTTGTTGAAACCATCTCCACTACCTCCTGTGGTGCACCTCAAACGTGCCCACAACCATAGACTTGACGTCCCTCTATTTCCATAGACTTTCACCAAGCTAACACATATTTCAATTTTTCCTTACAAATTCCTCCACAGATCTTCATTTCCAGTCTTCCCCAAAACCTCCCAAAGTGTTCAAATCCTGGCTACTTGTCTTCCATCTTGGCAACTTTACCTCATTTTGTTGCCTCATATTTTCCTCAAACTTGTTCTCCCAATCTCTTTCCAAAATGCTCTATGCCTTCCTTTGGTTGTGAACCCTTGATTTTATAAGGACTCCAAGAGTCACTTGTGCGAAAACATCGTGTCTCTTGGGTGTGTCGTGCCCCCTTCATGGACCCAGTGCGACCATCCAAGCCTACATGCCCGTCAACTATTAGTCTCTTGGACCGGTACACCCCATCCTTAAGCGTAGACCACTTGGATTCTACACTCTCTCATGTTGATCATCGTGACTCCTCATGGGCGTGTCGATGGGGTTATCCAACCGCTTTGATGCATTCATGTCACCGAGGGTAGAGATCTCCACTACTTGGGTGAGCTCCCAAGTTTCCCCTCCCTTTCCTAAATGAAACCCAAGTATATATCAATTTTTCTAAGGAAATTAAGGTGTGTTCCCCTTTGATGTTGCACGTCACCATCATGTGCCCAAGGTGCTCCTGCTCACACCCAAATATCTTTGTTCACCCAACCAATCGCTTCTTCCTTGTGCTCTTCATCTGTTTCGTTGCCAAATCTACTTAAGGAGTGTGCCTGCTTAGTGGGTGTCGTGGGAGACTGTACATCCTCCCCCACTCCAAGTTTTTGTTGTCCCTGGAAACATCTGTCAATATCTATGGCATATATTCCCCATCTTCATATCTCATCACTACTCAATGAATGTTGTCTCGAAGAAAATATATCCTCAGGAAGTTACACAAAGTATACCCAAGTGTTGGATGCACTATTGAACTATTATGGCTTCGATACTTCGATTCTGTCATTTGTGTTTCATGTACATTGGATCCTCTCAAGTTCCAAACTAGTTGGGTGACTAGGCCATTTGTCGTGTTAGTTTCTAGAGAATATATATCTCCACATTCAATAAACCCTTTTATGTCTTCCTCATCGTCATCCTATCCTATCCAGTCCCAACCTCTTCATTTCACTTAGCCAAACCCCTTTGGTTATGGACAAGGTCCTATCCCTCACCTCAGTTTGACAAGTCGCCTCCAAGACTCATCTGTCGTTTTACCACTTCCTTGCTTGAGTCTTTCGATTACACCCCCACTAGGAATCACCATTCATGTTTCTTGCTCCTGACATCACATATCTTTCTTCTTTGTTTAGAATGAAGAGTGTACCCAATAGCCAACACCAAGGCTATTGGCATACACCGTGTCTGACTTATGCTCCATGTAGAAGTATTGCATGACCAAACAAACTTCCTTTGGTGTGTATCCCAACTCCTCAAGCCATTCTGCAGTAATTTGGAAGTCGAATATTCCCATGGCCTTCCTACAAAATTTCTTGATTGTTGTTGGATGTTTGTCTTCAAATCCTACCTCTTCAACATCCTTCTCCAAATATGGTTGATTAAGTTCCTCCACACATTGTCCTTTCTCAACTCTTGAAGTTTTTGCGGTGGGTAAGTCCGTTGCTCGATCCTCCATAATGTCCATAATCTATTGTTGATGACTATTCACTTGGTGATGCTACTCTTTCTCTTGGCAAGTGAAGATTCCAACTCTCTATTACACTCACGTTCATGGTTCTATAGGTTCCTTAACTGACCAACCTTTCCCATGGTTGTGTTCATTGAAGTCTTCGTCACCATCAGTTGTTGATATTCTTTCCCTAGACTAATCAGAGATGTTTCAATGTGGATGACTTCTTACTGTCGTGTCACATTGAAAGGACTGTCTATGCTCCCACATATTCCTTCTACCAACTTGATCACAAATATCCTAGGCATCCTCCTGAGCTTCCTCTTCTTCATCAAGTGTGCGCTTGGTGTTCTAGCCTCGTCCAAGAATACTAAGCGGTTTTCGTAAATGAGTGGTGCTGCTTTGACAAGTCTAAGGAATTTCAAGACCAAGATCATCGCATAATATTCCAATAGAGATACCAATAGATCCATGTTTCCAAACCACTCCCCAACTCGCAATGGTGTTGAACGAACAATCCCTGTCACCGACATTGTTGTTGACCTCAATACTTTACGCATTCCTTTGCAGCTCTTAGGTTTGTGATGAAGGGACTTTGCGACTTGTTCACTCACAAAATTGTGGGTTTCCTCAGAGTCAACTAAAGTTTCCATCTTCAATCCACTTACCACTATGTCCACAAAGCAGATTCCTACAACTGCTTCACTTTGTGAAAATTGTCCTTGACCTCTTGTCTTAAACTCTTGCATGCGTTCCATCAACATTTCCATGAATTAATTCATCTCTTTTGTCAGTTTCTACTCTTAAACTATTCTACCAAGGGTTCTGACTCCTCCACTGTTGGTGTGAGTCAGGCTTCCTCATCAACCAAGAGAGCCAACTTTCCTTGCGTTGGACAGTTCCTCATAAAATGATTTTGTGAATAGAGGTAATATTCAATTAGCCTACCTTTCCTCACGATTGGTTTAGGTAGATTCTTTATTGTTGTGTTGTATTCATGTTGGATGCTCTCCTCCTCAAGTGCTCCAAATGCATTCGATGGAAAATATCCATCTTCATCATTAAGGCCTTCAATCTGTTGATCTTGGAATCTATATATGCATCATATTCGTCCATCCTCTTCAATGCCTCTTGGAGTTTCTTGAATCACTGAGTTACATTGTCTCTCTTGGACTTTCAAGCTTTGTCACTTGCACCGTACATTTCATTGCTTGACCTTCATCACTTGGTCTTCTGAAGAGTTCTATGCAATTTTTTTGCATTGTCCCAAGTCTACAATGGGTCGTGTTGTCATTTGGACATCCAAGTGCTCATTTCACCCTTACGAGCTTCGCCCCTGGTCTACACATACACATAGGGTTGTGCTCAAACCACTTTTGATGGAACAACCCACCTTCCTAAACCGTTCACCAAGGACCGTGCTCAACTTATTCTACATTCAACTCTGTGTTTGGGTTTGCAACAACCCTATGTTCATCTTTCTTACCAAATTTTTTGATTCTCCCATGTAATTTTGTGCTTGTATTTCTCAAGGGGTGCGCCCAAGTCTGCACACAAGTCATGAATTTCATTTACAACTCATCCCTATCACAACCCACCAATTGTGTGTTCAGGTTTCCTCTGCGATGGGTCAGTTCGTCGAACCCTCACCAAGCTTGCACCCAAACTGTTTCATTGACAATTTTTCCCTCTCCCACCATTTTTCTGGATGTCGTAGTGGTGAAGAGCCAAATATGCTCGATACCACCTGTCATGACCCCGTAGGATGCCTGATTAGATCTTGTGATTGTTCACATCCTAAGAGTGTGCAACACCACAACAGTTCTCTCTTGGTTGCTTGGCACACCAAGAATACTTTATCTAGACTACGCCTCTTCACCTAGAGCATACCCATACTCCATTCTAGGCTGTTGGTGAGTCACACTCCTACTCTAGTGTAACTCTTTCTTACTTAGACAATTGTTAACATAGTTTAACACTTTGTCTTATTTAAGCATGCATCCATGAACATGAGAATCCAAGAGAACAATTGTAGAACAAACAAAGACAAACAAAAAAATGGTGTGGGTGGCACAAACCATGAATAACACCTGGTTAATTATTTGTTATTGCGAAACAGTTGTAGTAAGAGCACTACACACTCAATTTACAAATTCAGCAAAGTCACATGACTCGCCTCACCTCACTAAGACACTCAAGAACATATTCATCACACCAAGACTCTTTGTCCCACCTGTCTCCGTAAATTCCTACGGTGCACCTCAGACATGCTCGCAAACAAATACTTGTTGTCCCTTCGTTTCCATAGACTTTCACCAAGCTAACACAGATTTTGGTCCTTCCTTACACATGCCTCCACAAACCTGTGTTTCTAAACTTCCCCAAAACCTCCCAAAGCGTCCAACTCTTGGCTACTTTTCTTCTATCTTGGTAACTCTACCTCATTTCATTGCCTCATATTTTCCTCAGACTTTCTCTCTCAATCTCTTGCCAAAATGCTCTATTCCTTCCTTTATTTGTTCACCCTTGCTTTTATATGGACTCCAAGAGACACTTGAGTGAAACATCATGTCTCTTGGGTGTGTTTCGCCCCTTCCTGAACCCACACTCAACTGACTTATCGTGCCCCCTTCAAGGACCCGGTGCACCTATCCAAGCCCATGTGCCCATCAATCATTCATCTCTTGAACCGATACACCCCATCCTTGGGTGAACACCCCTTTCCTGGTGAACGCTCTGGTGTCGATCGTCATGACTCCTCGTGGGTGTGTTGATGGGGTTGTCAAACCTCTCCAGTGTGCCCATGTCACCAAGGGCAAGCAGGTTCACTACTTGGATGTGCTCCCAAGTTTCCCCTCTCTTTCCCAAACACAACCCAAGTCTCCATCAACTGTTCTAAGGAAAGTAAGTCGTGTGCTCCCTTGGTGTTGCACGTCACCATCGTGTGCCCAAGGTGCTCCTACACACCCAAACATCTTCGTTCTCTCTCCTTGTGCTCTTCGTCAGTTCCATTATTGAATCTCCCCAAGGAGCACGTGCGCTCGATGGGTGTTGTGGGAGACCTTACATCAGGAAATTTAATTGCTTAAATTGTTGATCATTAAATTATCAATTCGGGAGCTCGTAAGCTTGTGAGATAATGGCACTATATGTGCATGACTAGGAAGTTAAACTAATCTTGCTAAATTCAAAATGAAATTCGCTCAATAAATTATTTCCAGGAGTCAAGAATTAGCAACTCCTCTAGATTTACCAAGCATAAAACCAAATCAAATAAATCTTGCGATATAAAACCTAATCCATAAATATCATAGTCATAGGTTCGAGTCTTATGGATTGACAACTCTTTCAAGATCTCAGGGTTAACAACATCCTAAAATTTCCAGAAACAAACCACACACGACCATTAACACACTTGGACAAAATTTAAAAGAATGAAAATAAAGTAAAGGCATAAGCAAATTAAGCAATCAAATATTCAAAGTAAAAGCAATCAATTTAAACCATCACACCATTCTTACGGAAAAGAAACACACCATGCTTGTATTTAATGAAAAAAGATAACTACAAGATAAAATTACATAAATAAAATAAAGAACCACCATGCTCTCATGGAGCAAGCTCTTTGTCCTAAGAATTCATGGTGGAGAATTAAACTACGACATCATAGAATTTAATCAAATCATAAAACACAATAAAATTACATACTTACAATTCATATAAGAGAATATCCTGAAATGTTTTATTCACTCCATGAATTGAACATTTTCTCCAAGAGTCCTCCCCTTGGAATGGAGAAGGAACCCTTATTTATACATAAGTTTTCTTTGAGAATAGGATAAGAAACTAATATATTCAGATCCACTTTTCTTTCATGTGGTTACAACCAAAAGTTGATGTCTTCTACTAAATGGTGGTTTAAGGTAGACCACAAACCAAAACAATAGCGGAAGTTGATGTCTTCTACCAAATGGTGGTTTAAGGAAATTCATAAACCAAAAGGCTAGTAAAAGTTGACATCTTCTACTAAATGGTGGTTTAAAGAAGACCAAAAACCAAATCGTGCTAATGGAATATGGCTTTGATTCTGACTTGCTTATCCTTGCTTGATTGATAGGACTTTGAAACATAAATCTTGACTATCAATCACTTATATTATCCCCTCTATCAAGTACAAGGTGAGAAGATGAAACTATTTCCATTACAAGATGTGTCTATACTCAAGAATGATTTTTTTGGTATGACCGATATATCTTCTTAGTTGTTGATAACCATTGCTAAGAAGTGATCCACCCATAGTGATTATTTAATCTTCTAGGTTTCTTATGTGGGTTCGTCTCCCACTATGGGCACCAAGAATGCCAGGCCCAGTCGAGGAGTGTCATTGTAAAGGACATTAGGATATCAAACGAGAAACCAAATAATTATGTGATGGACAACGAAAATGGATCGTCGATAAACACACAAACCTTCCACTAAAACCCTAAATCACTTGTGATTGTGAGGATCTCTGAGAAGTGAGACGATGAAGATGATTATATGGAGAACTCTATCAAGGCTTACAAGAATGTGAATGGAGCCAAGGAAATACTCAAATAAAATGAAGATACCACTCATTGTTGGACAAGCTACATGAAAGGAGAGGTGTGAATAATGGTGGAGGAAATCCTAACAGTTGCACACTAGGGAGATGACACAAACAACATCGACATGAATAAGGAAGGAAAACTAGCAGAGGAATGTTTCTGTACATGAGAGATTGAAACGCCCAAGAAAAGCATCGTGAAGTTAAAACTTGGCTTAGCATGAAACTCACTTATTTTCTCATGATGTTAAACCATAATGCTATGGACAACTATTATAAGTTATTTCAGACCTTAAAAATTATAAGCATTATGATACCACTATTTCTCTCCATTGAAGTGTATACCAACAATAAAACTAATCAACCAAACTAGGATTCAATCCTCCTCATGCTATGCAAACCAATAAACTAGGATTCAATCACTATTTTCTGTTGTTTAAATTGCATTTTGAATGTATAAATGGATTCAGCTTGATGAAAAACCCTTGGGGCAATCAGATTATACAAACTTAACCACTCAAATCTGTTGATCCAACCATTTATCACCGATTTCGAGTAAAATAAAACTAAAAAAATTGCAAAAAAACCTCCAAAAAAATAAAACTAGGATTAAATCCTCCTAATCCTACCCACACCAATAAAGTCCTTATTTCCCATAAATATCATTGTGCGTCAATATCTTAGCGCAATTATGGGGAGCAGAGGTATGGTGTGCAAATGATATAAATGGGTACCAACCTGTGACTCATTGATAGAGCAACAAAGGCAGGTTCAATAAACACTTACTACGTAAGATTGTGAATGTCATTCAAACTAAACGTGATTTGTGGATAAATGGGCACGATCCAGTAAGACAATGTAAACATGATTTGATGATGTGACGGAAAAGTGGAATGACATGGAGACATGGCCACATTTTTCTTCGGTCCACAACTACACCGTCAAAAACACATATACACAGTACGTTCGGCCACCCAGCCCAATCATTCAATCGTATCTCTCGTCTTGTCGTAAAATGATGGTTGTCACGGGATAACAATCCAAAAAAGGCCACAGAACGAAGACGGGCTACCCCCGAATGACGACGTGGGCGTTTCTAATCCTCAATCAAATTACCATTACGTGTTCTCAAGATGAACACATGATTTGCACATTCTGTTGACCTAATATTTCATTTCATGGCACATTCTGTTGGATTATTAATTTATTATCGCTTGTAGGATTCATCTTCATTATTTGCACTATCTCCTGCATCTCTCAATTAGCATTTCGGTTTATGCAGGCTCCGTCGAGTTGGAGGATATCCTCCAACACCATGGAGGATTCCTAACTCTAATATTCGATTAGAAAAAATACACTGAGATCAGTCATTGCCAATTGCTTCGATTGATTTTATTGTATAGTCCTGGATCTGAAGAAGGAGGAAGCGTCCCAAAATGGAGGAGGAGGAGAAGAAGAAATGGAGAGAGGCAAACGCCACCGCACAACAGAAGAGAGTGGAGGTTGCGTGGAGGAATTTCTGTCTTTGCTGGAGAGAATCGAAGCAATGAAGAAACATTTGAAAAGAAAGCACAGTGCGAATTACAGTGGTAGTAATTGCAGTGCAGGTATTGAAGTGGAGGAGGATAGATGTTGATGACCATGCAGCAACAGGCACACGGCTCAGATTTCGTTAGCCTGACTCATTATAAAACTACTAGCGCCCCCTGGAAACCTTCATTCCAATGGGAAGACTTTAATATAAATCCCCTGTCTGTTCAAACAGATTTTAGTTGTGCTGCAGCTACAGAAAAGGATAACATTAGTAATGCAGCAGCAGAACTGCTCGTGAGTTTTACGGATGAAAACAACAAAGAATCTGGAAGAGGAGGGTACAGCATTCAAATTGGTAACGGCCATTTAAAAACAAAAGTTTTTTTTGGATATAATTGCGGATACGCCCGCTGAATATTCGCATGATAATGTGGATGATGTAAACGATACGGAGTACGACGTAGATACGCCTCCAGATTTAGAGTTACGCTTATTTCCCATCCAGCGATAGGAATTGTTGAAACGTTTCTCGTCAGGTTTGATTGTCTACTATGTATATTTGCTTGCTCGTCGTATCTATGAAATGAAATGAAATGAAAGTATTTTTAACGTTCACGAGGCTAAAAATAGCCTATGGGACAGATTGTTTTTTCATCTGGCTTTT
>CBVK0101020135.1:0-10175 GCA_900067695.1 Picea abies
GAGGATATGATGTCATCTTGCCCATGTTTCATCATTTATCACTCAGACACATTCTATTTTTCTTCTTGTATAGATGTAGCATCTTTGATTTATGGATTCCTGAGGCGATAGAGGATTTTTTGTTATCTTGCTCATGTTTCATTGGATGTTGTACCTTTGATTTATGGATTCTTGAGATAGTAGAGGATCTGTTGTTATCTTTCCCATGTTTCATTGTTCATTACTCAGACACATCTATTCTCTTTGCAGAGAGGATCTTTGCTTAGCGATTATTCATCTTTATGTTAAATTCTCTTATTCTTGTCCTCATCATTACACAAATCATTTGTCTAATAAACAGTTTAAATGCCTTCATTGAGCAGGATACTTGTGACTCCATAGCCCAGTGGTTCAGAAGTGATTTGCAGTGACCTCTGTTATCTTTTCCTTTCTTTGCAGTTGTGTTCTGACTCCTGAATTTTAACCCATTCAAAACAAATTAAATCTTACCAGGCTTACTCCCATTTGTAGTCTGTGGGTGACTCTTGGAGCGATAATACCAGGTACAACAGGCACATCCCACCTGCAATCATCTATGTGGCTCCCTAGGAAAGGTCACTAAGGCTACCACCTAATAATCAATGATCAGGTGAATAGTCATAAGTTCAACCGCATGTAAGGGCAGGGTAACTAAGCCCAAAGCTCTGAATATGTTAACCAATAGAACCCTATTATACGTAACAATCAAAGTTGTATCGTAAACACCAAAAAAAGCACATAGGGGTAATCTCCCTACTTGCTCTGATGTTCCCTTGTGATTAACTCATGTGTTAGAGGAGGATCCCGACACATTGGTTCCAAGAATGGATTTTAATGATCTTTAATGACTCCTAAGTTGAGTTTCGTGGACTTGGGGAGTTTACTCTCCAATACTTTTCCAAGGCCCTAAGCCTAGCTATTATTGGTTCACTATAAAAAAAAATTGTCTAATAAATTTTAGATTATGCTTTTTCTTTTTAATGTTGTTTCTTAAATCAAGGGTAATAGATGAAACTTTGTGATGTTTGGACTCTTTACCCAACCAAGCAATGCAATAATGATAATACAATTTTTTCTTTTCAATGAAATATAGCTATGGGAGGGGAAGATATTTGTTTTTTCCTTTGCAAATTTAAAAAATGAAACCTCACACACACCAAGAAACCAACAAGGATTTCATATCTAAAACCAAACAAATGATCCTAATGCACTCATTTTCACTAATGCTTCAAAACTAGTCAAACGTGCAACAAATATTTTTTGTCCTTTTGTGATTGTTTCCAATTGAAATGTAAACAATTCCCGATCTATGCAAGAACAAAAAATGGAAATGGAAACCAATAAGACACTGCAAGTATATGGGTTGTAGTAAATTGGTAGTGAGGTTGGATCAGCCCACTCTAATGTCACTAGCAATATCTCACCCAACACTCACCTAGGACAGTAGATCTAGTGATGAACTATGGTTATACAAGGACAAGTAAAGTAACCAATGACAAACACTACTGGATCTTTTCAGATCTGTTGGGTTCTCAGCCCAACTCAACTAAAATTATTAGACATAAATAGATTCTATCCAAGAAATGAAAATCAATCCACACATGTGTATTCAAAAAAACTTTGAAGGAAACTTATGTGACAATCAAACACTCAAACAGACAAAAAACCAGACTAGAATAGAACATTGTAGAACCTTATTGATCAAATGAGAGATCTAACTTCAAAGTTTTGAGTTTCACTGTAATTCTATAGTTTTTTGAAAGCCTCATGGAACATGGGACTGTCAACCTACAAGGGACCTCATGAGACACCTATGATGCAACACACGAGGGCCTGCAAAAATATTATTTTTTTAGAACAAAGGATCTACTCCATATCTCTCAAATTTTTTGGATCTATACTTTGGATCAATTAAAGGAAGAATCACAAGCAGATGCAATTAAACAAAGGGAAGGATTGGCCAAGAGACTTAAACTAGAGAAGAATTCTTAAGCACTGAAGTCGTCTCTTCTATTATGGGATTATTTCTCACAGGGATCTTGCTGAATACACAACAAAATCTCTCTAAGATTAGCCTAGTAATCCTGGACAAAAAGGGGGTGGATTCCTATGGTTTTCAAGATACAAGTAAATTCTTTCCTTTTAACCAGGAAGGAGATGGGTCATACCTTTAGACTGAAAGTTGTCCTAGCATGTCCCAATTGTTCTAGCTCATGAGATCCAGCTACAACTTTTGCAACATTTCTTCCTACATGGAAGGATATAAACAACCACCTATCTACTATCCTTTTAGTGTTAGGAAAACCAAATTCACTAGATCTATCTAGATCTATTTCTTATAAGCTCATATCCAAACCATTTATGAATTAAAAATAGATAATCTTGAGGAAAACCAATTATATATTGATAACATAAGATAAATTACATCAAACATACCTTAGTTGTTTATGATTGCTCCCTTTACTTCCTTGCTCCTTGATCCTCCTTTAGCTCCTTGGTTAGGCCAGGCTTCACTAACTTCTTGTTGTGGTAGATGGAACAATTACCTCTACAATTGGACAACATACCATTACTTTGAATTCTTCTTCCTATTACCCAGGGCTTGCCTTTGTTATATAGCTCTTTGGAGGAGGTTTGGAAGAGCTTCTAGATCTTCTAGAAACCACTAGAGACTTGAATGATGTGATTTCCTAGGCCCTTTCCACGAATATACAACTCATCCCTTGCATATCACCTCGTAACTCCTTGAATCTAGAATCTTTACAGAGCCTTGCTTGTTGAGCCACTAGTGACTAGCGAGGGTCCTCACTTGTTGTCAACTAGGTGTCCTGCAAGGATATCCAAAAAGGGACTAAACCTTAGGAAAAAGATTTATTCTAGCTTCTATCCTATTATGGATTCCTCTCTGACCTATAGGGTGGAAATTAAGGCTATAACAAAATCGTAGCAACCAAAAATGTGTTTGAAGTCCCAATGGTTAGCTGGAGTCATAGCACGAAGAGTACACTTGGAGTTGCAACTTGGATTGTGCCTAGAATTGCAACAATATGTATTCCAACCAATGTGAGGAATTGCAGTTGCTGCATTACTCTTATGTAGCAATATTGGTACATGAAAGTAGCAATTTCGTTTAATAAATATGCAAGAATATTGTAATAATGGCATATGGGGAAGGATTCATACCTTAGTGATAAGTAAGGAAAATTGTACAAGGAAAGTATCCAAAAGTAAGTGATCAATGGAAAATGGTAAGAAAAAAGGTATTATATGGGTGCTAAAAGTATGCAAATTCAGGCACTCATCAACTTCAACACGACCCTTCATTCCAAGGAAAAAGGGGAGTTAGTTTGGTCTGAGATCCCTCTAGGAAATACATGGAACATCTTATCTCCTCCCTAGATATTCCAAATATCAAACCCAAAAAATGCAGATACACATGGTCTAATCAACATCTGGGTCAAGGCTTTATCGTCACTCATCTAGATAGATTCCTGGTAAGCAAATTCTATCTTAAGGGTAATCTTTCTTGATCATTGTTCATTCTCCCTTGGGGAGGCTCTAACCATTGGCTAATCTCCTTAGTCATCTCTGAGCTTGAGGATCTGAACCTGATCCCCTTTCATTTCAATCCTCTATGGGTGTAAGACCTGTCCTTCTTCGATCTGATTTCCTCCTCATGGTATTGCTAGATCATAGGCTCCCTGGTTCATATTTGGGAGAAAAAATTGAAAAGAATAAAGAAATCCATAAAGGATTGGGTTAAAAATAATTTTAAATCTCCCCACTCTATAAATTGATGACCTCCTTAAACATGTCGAGTATATCTAGGAGAGGACGAAATATGTGGATATCATAGGATAATTGATGTAAGAAGAACATAAATCCTTTCAACAATACCACAATGCCCTCAGAGTGGAAGAAGAAAACCAAAGGCTAAAATCAAGAGACATGAACACTAAATTCTTTCATAGACAAGCTAGAGCTCATTTATGGAAGAACAATTTAAAAGAAATCGCATATGGGTTAGTGGTCTCCTCCTTTATGCAGATTAAAGAAGTTGTCTTTCAACATTTTAGAAATTTGTACATGGAGCCACCATCATCCAATCAGGTTGTCGCGGTTGAGTTGTTGGAGCACATTCCCCAAGTTATCTCCAAGAAAGACAATAATAAGCTTTCTAATAATGTTGAATAATCAAAAATATTTATAGCAAATAGAATTAAACCTCTTTTTCCAAGACTCATTTCCCCGAATCAAGGACATTTTGTTGAGAAACGACAAATCATTGATAATATAATCCTTTTTCAAGAGGCTATACATTCCAGCAAAATCAAAAAGGAAAAAGAAATGATAATAAATCTCAATATGGCCAATGCCTTTGACAGAGTGAGGCATAGTTTCCATCTAGTTGTTTTAAAAAAATTGGCTTTGAATCCTCTTACTTAAATTAGCTCTCAGCTTGCTTTTCTTCTCCTTGGATTGCCCCCCTTGTTAATGGTTGACCCACTCCCTTCTTTCGAGCCTCTAAGGGGTTAGGTAGGGATGTCACCTCTCCCTATCCTCTGCATTCTTATGGTTGAAGTGCTTAGTATAACTTTGGAGTATACTAGGAGGGAGAAATATATTCCTGGTATAAAAATTGCAAGGGACACTAAGAGACTTAACCACTCTAAATTCATTGATGTCACTCTTATTATAAGTGTTTCTTCCACCATCCTAGCCATCAAATTTAAAAAAATCTTGGATTTGTTCATGAATGCTTCAGGAGACCTTATAAACAATGTCAAAAGACAACTCTATACTTGGAACACCAGTCCCAATCTCTCCAAAGATAATTCAATAATATTTAGTTTCCCGTACAATGAAAATTGGCAATCCTTTAAATATCTAGGAATACCTTTAGGTCTAAAATATTTACCATCAACCTCGTGGTATCCCATCCTGGACTAACTCAAATCCAAATTCTCACAATGTGGAGCACATTGGTTAAACTCACCTGGAAAGATTGTCCTCATCAAATCCGTTCTCAATGCCTTACATATTTATCAATTTTCAATGGTCTTAGCCCCCCCTTCATTTTTCCATGTTTTTCCTGGGAAATCATAGATTCCTCTAGCAGGGAGGAAAAACTAACTGTAAATGTTTCAACCTGTTAAGTTGGAATGTTGTTCGAACCTCTAAAATCCATGAAGGGCTAGGAATTCGAGACCTTATCATCATGAACAAAGCCCTTGGAGGAAAAATTATATGGAGATTGATCTCTATTAGAAAAGAATGGTGGAAATTTGTTCTTAATCAAAATTACTTTCTAGGTCCCCACTCGTGATCCCTTGATAACCCTCCCTCTCCCTCGACCTACTCTAAAATATGGCACCTGTTTAAATCCCCCCTTCCTCTTCTCACCCCAAATCTCGCTTGGACCTCTAGCAATGGGATGAAAATAAAAATATGGCAAGATAGCATCATGGGTCAGCCTCCCCTTGAAACCATGTAGGAGCTTACACCTTTGAAAATCTAGCTAGACACATAGAATAAGCTCACTCTTTTTGACATTTGTCTCTGGGAAGAGCAGTCAGGTAGATGGATAGGATGGAATTTGGGGAATCTCCCTCCCCCTCTTTATCATCTCTTGAATAATCTTCTTATCAAGCTTCATGGTTGCACCGCCTTTCACCTAAACTCCAGGGACTACAAAGGATGGAGAAAAATTGGATACTCAGTCAAACATGGTTACCATCTCAAACTTAAAAATTCTAGGTTTCCCCCGAGATCTAATAAGTGGAGTGGAATTTAGAATATTGATAACCTCCCTAAGATAAGTGCTTTTAGTTGGACTCTCATGCATTAGAAAATTCTCATAGGTGAAAATTTGACAAAAAGGGGAATTCAGGGACCTTTCAGGTGCATCCTTTGTTTTGATGATATGGACTCATCCTCACATCTCTTTTTAAGATTCCCTTTTTCCAAGGTTGTCTGGAGTATAGCTCCCTAGGATTTGGATTTTTGTACTCAATGGTCCTCAACAATTGATCAAATTATCTTTCACTAGCCTCAAGTGTATATTGGTACCTTCATTGGCAAGCCTGTCTTCAAAAGAATATAGTCATCTCTCCCTTTTTTCATTTGCTGGAAAATTTGGCTAGCTACAAATAGAGGGATTTTTCAGGGTCTAAAATCTTCTATGGAAATGGTAGATTCCAAATTCGTAGGTCTCCTCATGAAACATTTTAATTCAAGGAGCCTAAGATCTACTCAGTCAGATGCTCTAGACCACTAGGAAATAAGGTGGATGGAAGGGATCTCCATTAGTATTTCTATACCTCTCTCATACCACTCTGGATCAACTTGTCAGCTTCATCTCTCAACCACAAACTTCTCTTAATGGCTAAGGGATCAAACTCATTTCTCCCTTTGCTTTTATGGTGCCTCCAAAGGAAACCCAGGGGTAGCAGGTGTGGGAGGGGTGCTACACAACCCTAGAGGACATATTGAGACTACATGTTTTTGGAACATAGGAGAAGCCACCAACAATCAAGCTAAAGCACATGCCCTCCTACAAGGCTTCCTCATAACTAGATCTAAAAACATTGGAATCCTTTCAATGGTGGGTGATTCTAAGAATACAATAAAGCACCTGAAGAACTCCTCCTTTCCCATAAATGTGAGTCTCAGATCAATTTTTCTCTACATTGATTCCATCATCAAGGAAGTCAACCATGTCTTCTCATGGCATGTTAAATGAGAACTCAACACAATCCGTGAAAAACTAGCAAATAAGGGAGTTAATGGAGAAATTGGATCTCTAAATATAAATGGAAGGACTATCTATAGCCTTGCCCCATAGACCCTTTTTCATGGTATTGTCACATGACCTCATCCTTTGTTTGGGATGGCATTACTTCTTTCCTTGGCTCTCTCCTTTGGTGACACACAACCTCCCTCTTGTCTCAACCAACATCTTATCCCTCCTCCCATGTGGCCCTCTCCCCCTTATATTTACCCCTCCCCCTTTCCCTCATCCCTCATCTCAACATCACTTCTCTCCCTCCCCCTTTCCCCTTTGATAATCTCCCTTTCCTTCCTCTCCAAGATGGGTCCCATCCCCTAGGCTTGCACTCCCCCTAGCTGCTACTAACATTAGCCTGTATTGGGCCCTTTACATTTTTCCCATGTGTAATCTTCTCTGCTTCTTTTTTCACTCTATAGCCATAGGGGTCATATGTTCTCACACTTCTTAATTCTCTCATCCATTTCTGTACCCATGTGGCATATCTTTCCACCCCCCTTGGTTCAACCTCCCATGCACCTAGTCATCTTGCTTCAATACGGGAAAGGATACTCGGATATATATAACAAATCTATTGGCAAGGAGGACTACACTCCCCTCCAAATAAGGAAATGAATGGTTACAAATTCATATATGGCTCATTATTTTGGCATTATCTCATTCATCTCTTTGTAGGGTGGTGGAAAAGAGAAAGTAGATCCGTCACCATGGCTAGTAGAAGGAGAGGCATGAATTCGAGGATGCTTCAACTCTAGCAAGAATTGGATGACATGCACTCATTGGTTATCTCAATCCAGGGTAGAGTGGGAACTTTGGCATCCCAAGAGATTTTATTTCTTGAGCTAATAGTAAACCAAAGGCAGTCCTTGTAATCCCTTAATGATGAAGTAGATGCCCTCAAAAGCCAATTGGAGGAAATTCGACTTCAACTAGTATTTTAGGGATAACATGGAATCATTCCAGGAGCTTCTAAATTAGAAAATTATAGCCCAAGTTCGCAACCATTCCTATACCTCAATGTTATAGTCCAGTAAGACAAGGATGATGAAGTGGAGGATGTTGAAGGACAAAACAGGTTCCCCCTTAAGATTCAATTTATATGAGTTTCCAATTTTGGTTCTGCTTAGGATTTTTCTACAGGATCTATCATATTAGAGTTTTTTAATGGAATGGTTGTAAAAATTTTGTAACTCGGTGTATCTCTAAATACCATCATAGTCTGGCCTCAATACTGGAACTTCTACCCTTGTAAGGATATTTTTTCCACTATATGTGATTCATTTCTTTTAGTGCGGCCTTTACATAATATAAATTTCCCATTTTTATTTTTTTTAATGTTCACATCATAGTATTAGGATATTATGGTAGATTTAAGCATCAATGGTAGAACTAACCATGTTTGCAACAACAGTCTCATGTTCTTGTTCAAGAACATTGTGCAAAATGGTCATAAAGAAACAAAAATCTGATGCACTGCATATTTAACTTTTATTGACCTGTTAAATTTGAATGCAACAAAAAAGAAATTACAGTCCTTAATTGCTAATGTTGTTCAAGTAAAACTTATTCCTTCCAACATTTATCCTCATTCTTGTTGAAAATTGCTTCTACCATTGGTTTCTACAACTTTCCTCACATGCATTATTGATACAATTTTTATGCATATACAGATTGATGGAATATTAAAAGATTAAAAAAGTATGGCATCATTTAAACCTTTATGCAGTACTTGCAGCTGCTTCCTGCCAATATCATTTTGTTGTCAGATCAACTAGGTCATAGTGCTCCTTGTCATGCAAACAAACTATAATTCTATGAACATATCCTAAAGGGATATTTGAAAAACCCTAAACAAATATCACTTGCATGTTATGCAATGCGTTGTTGCAACAACATTTTCCAAAACTCACATAAACTTCTTATGAGCAATACTATGACAAGATTATCCAAACATTGATTGAGCTTCAATAGTTATTCTTGCAAGGATCCTTTACAGTATCAATTGGCAATGCTCTTCTAGCCTACACGAATCATTAAGGTTCTCTCTATACCACTGCATTGATAGACATTGCAACTCAAATGATGCTTCTCTTTCTTTCTTTTTTCCAAGGAATTGTAACTCACAAGTTTGAATTTTCTTATGGACAAATAGCACTTTCGAAAATCAATTTTCCTCTATAATGAAATCTAAATTTTAGTCTTTGTTAGCATCTACTACATGCACACTAGAATTCTCTATTTCTAATTGGTTGTATTTCTTCTACTAATGTTTTTTGTGTAACTAAAGTATACATTAGAGACAAAATACATATGGCTTTCATGTGTTTTACTATTCGAATTCTTTTCCTACATACAGATATTATGTTCTTGCAATTCATAGAAAAATGTTTCAACATGATTTCATTATATCTATTGTCTATTTTCATTTTCTTTACAATCCCTTCCCTTAAAAGATCAGTTTTTGGGGACATTGCTAAAAAACGTTGGATGTCCTATCAACTCATAGGCTTTATAGTGCTAATGATTTAAATGCAATCAATCTCTTTGCAAGACATTTCAAAATAGATCGTCAAATACAAATCATTTTGTAACACATTTACATGCTTTGTTATTATGTTATTTTTTTATTATGACACTACAATTTTTTATTTTTTTTTGTTATTTGTTTGTGAAAATAATGTGAATTGATAGATCTTATATAGAACTAGAAATTGTCGCCTCATCTTTGTTTTTGTTTTTTATTTCTAAAAATAATCTAATGGATGTGTGTTGGTTCTTCATAGACGCTTTGTTGTTTCCAAATTTTAATTGTATTCTATTTTAATATTATCATATTGGTCTGACCTATATATAAGGTAGAATGTTAGTAGTGTTAAGTTTTCCCTCCCAATTCGTTAATAACAAGGTCCAATATTCACTAGATATCAATCCATCCTCCTTTTGCAATACATCCACATATGCATTTTCTTTCTTACTCGTATAATTCCCTCATGTATTATGTCTCTTGCTTTATTTTCACATTTATAAATGCACCTTATTGCTATCATTTATAATCAAATTTAGGTCAAAATTCCATATTATGTAGGTCACATTGCACATTTGTTTAATTGTGAAATTGCATCGTAGTTTGCATTCACTTGATATATGTTGTTCTCTTCCTATTTATGCTCAATAAACCACTACAATTTGCCCATGTTTCTTTTCTTCATTATCCATCAAGACAATGACGACAATGAAGAAAAGGAAATATCTTTTGGAAATTGTGAAAATAGCATACATTGGTTATAACTTCACTTTTGATACACATAATTTATTGTAACCTGTTGGATTACTGAGAGGGGGGTTGAATCAGTAATAGCGTAATTATAAT
>CBVK0101020136.1:0-10175 GCA_900067695.1 Picea abies
TGCGTCGTTTAGCAGGCGTGCGGGTTTTTCGCCCATCAGCCACACCTTGTGCACATATGTGCGCTTTGTACGTTGTTGTTACGCGCACGTGCGCGCACGCCCAGATGATGCAAAGCGCCTTTCAAATTTTTGGTCATTTGTATAGTTGTTTGACCCTTTTGCAATGCTGAGGAATTAATCTTGTGCTATGAATGTCTCCAGTCTTGTGTTGACGATGCAGAGTTCTTGTCGCCCTGTGCGGACGAAATTTCAGTGATAACAATAACTGTGATCCATTTTCCCCTTCTCCCATCAGGGTTGTCTTGTGTCAAGATATCTTTTACTACCACGTTTGGAACATAAGCTATGATGTGGGAATGGAGAATATAGACCTTGAAGTCCTTGATAGCCTTTACCAAAGCAAAAGCTTGTTTCTCCATGATATTGTAGTTCAGTGCAACATCTCTTAAAGCTTTGCTGAAGAAAGCTATGGGTTGTTCATACCCTTCACTGTTCTTCTGCAGTAATACAGCTCCTATAGTATGTTCAGATGCGAAAGAAAAAAGATAGAAATCTTTAGTGAAATCGGGACTAATCAAAATTGGGGCTTCTGTGAGTGCTCGTTTGACCTGTTCGAAGGATTGTCTGGACTCAGAGTCCCATTTTATTTTTGTGTCCTTTTTAAGCATGTTTGTAATGTTTCAGAGGAGCTCGGCTAGATTAGGAATGAATCTTCTAAGAAATTTAATTTGTCCTATAAAAGACTGCAGTTCTTTGACGTTTCTGGGGTGTTCTAATTTTAGTATGGCCTCGATTCTGCTGGGGTCGATTATGATTCCCTCTTTAGAGATGATATGTCCCAACAGTTTACCCTCTTCTAACCCAAAAAGACACTTCTTGGGATTTAAAGAAATCCCAAACCTTCTACACTTTTCGAAAACTCGTCTAAGATGCCACAGGTGTTCATCATCAGATTGGGAAAACACAGTCACATCATCTAGATAAACGACAATAAACTTTCCTGACTCTTCTACGAAGGAAATGTCCATTGCCCTCTGGAAGGTTGCTCCTGCATTCATCAGGCCAAAAGGCATCTTCACATACATGAAAGTACCCCATGGTGTGGTGAAAGCAGTTTTTTCCTGATCGTCTGGGTGAACTAGGACCTGGTTGTATCCTGAGAAACCATCTAATAGAGAAATTCGACTGGACCCTACCACTCTTTGCAAGAGGTGATCCATCTTAGGCAAGGGGTAATTATCCTTCAAGGACGCTTTGTTCAGATTTTGGAAATCTATGCAGAGTCAGATTTCCCCTGTTTTCTTACGGGTAGGGACTAAATTAGAAACCCACTTAGAAAAACGTAGTGGGACTATGATCTTGGCATCATACATTTTCTTAATCTCTTTTTCTATCAAGGGAAGAAACTTGGGATTTATCCTCCTAAGTTTCTGCCTAAATGGTTTCTGGTCTTCCTTTATGGGAATCCTGTGTTGTATGATGTTGTATCATAGGCTTTCAAATCTTCATAACCCCAGGCAAAAACGTCTGAATATTCTTTGAATAGCTCAATGTACTTAAGCTTTTGTTTTGGGGGTAAAGATTTGGACAATTTAACCATCCTAGGTTTCTCTTCAGTTTCTATATTGCAGTCTTCTACCTCTTGCCCATGGGATTCTATTTTAGGTTTCTTAGCTACATCGTCATTGTCAAACAGATCTTCTAAAGGAACAAGCCCCCTAGGTAAAATATTGCTTTTCAATTGTAAAACATCGGCATCCATTTCATCATCTCCTAACTCTCCTGAATCTACTATATCCTCTGTATCTACTGTATTTACAGTGTTTACACTATCTATTTCAAACTCAGAATTATTTACATTTTCGTTTTCATTTTCTAAATCTATGTTTGTACATTCAAAATCGTTCTTGCATTGCAGAAAATCCTCTATCTGGTCGTCATTTCCAAACACTTGCCAGTACCTAATATTATCGGGCACTGTCGGTCTGCATTTCACTTCAACAGTGTATGGGCGAGTTTGGCAGAAAGGAATCTTGCAGGAAGCAGCTGATGTAGCTAATCCATCGGCCAGAATATTCTGTCCTCTCGGCATTACCTGCAAGTCAACCTCATTAAAACACTTCAAAGCATCAAGGATAGCATTCCTGTAGGCTATAAGGCGCGGGTGTTTAGCAACATACTCACCTTTAATTTGCTTGATTATTAATTCAGAGTCACCCCTTACCATTATTTGCTTAGCACCAACTTTTTTCAACAGCTTCAGACCGAGCATTAAAGCTTCATACTCAACAACGTTGTTAGTGCAGTGGAAATTCAACTTATAGGAATGATTTTTTGAATACCTTTTTCGATGATTATGCAACCAGACTCCAGCTCCTGCTCCTTCTTTACTCACAGCTCCATCAAAATCCATACTCCAAAAATCAGCGGGGAAATCTTCAGTGATGACATTTTTCATCTTTGCTACCTCACTGCTTCCTGGACCTTCATCTCGACTAGATACATCTTCCGCTAACTGAATTTTTGGCTCTTCGGTATCACCATCATTGTACAATATGAACGAATCTAAATCGGAATGAGCAGAGTAGAGAGGGTAATTGTGAGGTTTCTCTTGACTGCTGACCATATACTTCATCAATGTTTCTCTGTATAACCTCCTCTATTGTCCAAATACTAGTATAGTGGCGTAAGACATATCCAGCTGCAGGGTTCCCTTCAACTTAGCTCCCCAGGACCGGGATAGCAACATACCATACTTTGGCGGGATGTCTGCCACCACCACGTCCATTACCATGCTTTTCGAAGGGATCTGAACTAGGGTGATGCACAAATCTTTAATCAAACCAATACATTTGACTTTGCTGGAGTCAAACGAATGTAGATCTTTGTAAGGCCTAGTAACCTCCAATCCCAGTTTTTCCATTACTGCTTTAGGCATCAGATTATGTGAGGCACCTGAGTCCAGCATGGCGTTATGCAATATCAAATTGTGTATGTTCAAACTGATGTAAAATGGAGCTACATCACCGGTATCATCTCGACCATCTACTTCAGGTCCAAAAAGAAGTTCGGGATGATTGTCAGTGAGGTTCACAGTGTCTGAATGTGTCACTGATCCAATGGTCAAGGTCTTGGTGCCTATGTCAAGTTCAATGGATAATGCCTTTAGTACCTGTGAACGATAACCGCCTCTGCTCATCAACTCTGTAAGTGGGATAAGAATTTTAATTTTGGCTAATTCTGCCTCCAGGCTAAAAGGCGCAAGAGTTCAGGCCTGACTCATTGATTCTGGTTGGTCCACCATATTCTTCCGCTCAGAAGTACTGGGTGGATTAACAGGTGAAACTTCGGGCTGTGCTGGCCTTTTCAATATGGTGATGATTTTCTTCATCGGAGCGTCTGTTTTACCCTTCTCAGAAGACTTTTCATTAGTGGTCTTCTCAGGAGCCTTTTCAGCAGTAGTCGGCTCAAGGATTTTCTCAATTTCAACTACCTTCTGCGTTTCGATCATCTTTTTTGAGGAATTTCCTTCTGTCTTCTTGCTTCGTAGATTGTATTGACGGTGCACCTCCAAAATGGTGTTTTCAAAAGCCTGTTGTTCAGCATCTTCCTCACTTACCTTTGTTTGATTTAGCAGAAAGAGTTCCTGCTCTTCTTGGGTAAGGAAAATGGCCTCGTTGTCATGAATGCCCATGAGGTTGATATGAGTGTCCTCCAATTCCTCAATTACTTCCCCCCCTTCATCAGCATAGTTTTCTTGCAGGGGTGGCCTGATTGGCTGATCAGGACCTCTCTGATCCCTTTGATCTCTTTGATCTCTTTGATCTCTTTGATCTCTTTGCCTGATTTGAGGAGGGTTTCTCCTAAAATTGGGCTTTCGAATCTGAGGAGAAGGTGTGTTGTCTCTCGGAGGATTTCTGTCTGACACAACGATCCTTTCCATCATTAGTTCCATTGCCCTGGTCAAAGAATCTAATCTGGAATCTGTGTTTGACGTGGAAGGTTCTTCTTTGATCGTGACTCTCCTTTCTATCCTTTGACGTGCCCTTTTCGCCAACAGATTAGCCTCCACACTAATAACACTTTTTTGCATGTCTTCAAGGGTAGCAGCATTCCTTTCTCTTAATTGGTAAGACATGTCAGCATCAAATCCATTAGGGAATTTAATCAATGCCAAACCCTGGGGAGGTTTGATTTCAGTTGGGATTGCATTATACAAGTTGTTAAAACGGGTGCAATAATATTGGACAGTTTCACCTTGATTTCTTTTAATATTTTCGTATTCAGACAATATTTGGAGAGGGTTTTTCTTTACCTCCCATCTGTCGAGAAAACTTATCTGAAACGTGACAAGGTCAGGAACCGAGGTAGTAGGTAAGGCTTTGAACCATTTCTTGACGTCCCCTGTCAAACTCTGGGCGAAAAGTCTCATTTGAACGTCGACTTCGTCAACTTCTTGCAAATCAAAGTAGTCGTTCATTTTATCCACATGTTGTTGTGCGTTTAATGTTCCGGTTGCATCGAACTGTGGAAGCCTAGTCTGGTAGTCTTGGGGCATGGCATGTAGTGGTGCAACCAACACCAAAGGGGCATATCGAGCTGCCATGACGGGTGGAGGAGGTGGGACGATGACTTGGGTGGTTGGAGAGGTAGCGACGGAAGACGCGGACGATGAAGGACTGGGTGGTGCTGAGGTAGTGATTTGTAGTTTAGTTGTAGGAGACAAGACTTCGGGGGTTCAGGGTTGCAACACAGTTGGTTCAAAAACGAGTTTAGACACAAAGGTTTTAGACCGTGTTCTAACAAGGTTTCATGGCAAACGAAGATCAAGATCAAGGTTTTGAAAGATATCCGGTTCTCCGGAAAAGGAAGGATATTTATGAAGGGGAGTATAACTCGCTGAACTGGTAGCTAAGGTCTTTCGCCTCAACAACTGCTCGGGATTATCTATCTCTGTGGAGGGTTCTGGGTCTATATGAGATCGAGTGTGAACTTTATTGGGAGCCAGAACTCTTTTTGGTTTATATATATATATATATATTATATGGTGAAGGAAACTAGGGGAGATTTCTACGTTGAAGTCGTCTAGCTTCCAATTGTTCCTGAGTAGTTATGTCTTGTTCAATGGCTTCCCATGAACCTTTGAGTTCTTCCCGGTTATTGGCAGTTTTGAGGATTATGTCAAAAAGGTTTGACGCAATATGCGTTTGGTTTGATAGTCTGGGCTCGATATTAGGTTTTACTACTGCAGGGACAGTCATAGAGGAACAGTGAAAATAATATGTACAGAGTTAATCAACCTCTAAACATTACTTTCTTCTCAGAGTCAAACTTTCTTTAGGGGAAAGAAGTTGTGAGATTGTCATTTTTAGTTGTCCCCAGTGGAGTCGCCAATTATGTTAGCTCTTGGTAAATTTCCTAGAGGTTGAAAAAGAAGAAATCTACAAAGGTAATCTTAACCAACCGCTTTTAAAGATGGGATCTAGCCCTTCCAGCTTCAGAGAGGGATCTCTCTATATGATTTAGCTTTGTTTTTAATTTCATATATTAGGCTAGGTAAAGAAACTGTTGGTTTTGTTGTAAAAGATTTTTTTGAAGTGGGTTGAGACGGTCTACACATCCATTGGGCTATGGGGTCTGTATTTAAACAATTATTCGATGCAGCAAGAAATGCTAAAGAGAACCTTCACAGGGTGAGATAATATACTCACTGGATATTTATAAATTAAAATGATGGACAGAAGAAAAGATAAGGAAAATAAATTCAACTAACAAGCAGTTAAGAATTTCTTAATTGAAGATATTGGAAGAAAACATTAAAACCTTCAGAATCGGAAACAGAGTATCAAAGATAAATCCTGCAACATTACGCTATTCATAAAGATTAGTTCCAGAAAACAAAATGATTACAGAGAAAGGAATACATTTAACTTAGAAGATCAATGTCACCAGTGAACATACGCAAGAATCCTGTAAATGCCTCTTCTTTATTAATGGCCGATCTTTCTCAAAAATAGTACAGTTTGATAGCAATAGGGTGTGTGAATCAACCACCCTCAATACTTCAGAAAATGAAGTATTTATAATACAAAATACAAACGTTCCTGTCATAACTAATCAGGATGTGCTCATGCTATTTTTAGTCTAACTAACTTAACTAATCAAAACTGCTTGATGACTCGATACAACTGTTTGCGGAACTTTGGGGTAGGCCACTGGCGAGGTGCCTTCGCAACCTCTTTTGACTGGACAGGTGACTGGATTTTGACAGCTCATCTGCTAATCTAGTAGATCACATAGTTCTTCCCATCTGAGATGACCTGGCACTATGACTTTAAGCAATCTCCGATACACTTCATCCATGTCTGTATATTTAGAAAATGTAGGCTTGATGATGAATATGTGTTTAATCTCATGTTGGATAATAATATCCAACTGTAAGGCATCCATGAATGATTTTCCTGTGATGCTTCTCTGTATACCTGCAAACTTGGAACTATCCTTAGACACTTCAGTCAACCTTTTCTTGTAATCAGGGAGTGTCATTAATTTTTCATTAATGACCTTCAGACCAGGCAGGCCCTTCCTTTGAAGAGCATCTATCTTATTGAAAAACTTCTGCACTCCTTGATCCATGACTTGAATCTTTTCCTCAAGCTGAAGCATGAGACCTCTTTTGGTCAGAACCTGTTTAACCTCCAATATAGTTTCTGTCCTGTCCTCAATCTTCAATTCTTCGAGTTCCTCCCTGGTCTTGGAAGTCAAGAACCTTATGATTTCATTAGCTTGTGTTGGCATGTCTCCCAGCTCCATTCTGATTTTCTCCACAGCCTGTTTGCTCCTTTCGAGCAACTCATTTTGTTCAAACATGATTTGAACCATTGGCCAGATTTCATTTATGGACTTGGAAATATCTTTCCACAGAATCTCTTTGACCTCAGCCAAAGTCTTTCTTGCCATTGTCTGTTTCTGGAGCTGCTGTAACTCCTTCCTGATTTGTTCATTCACCTATTTCTCTTTGGATAGACTTGTCTGGAAAGAAGTCTTTAGCTCTTGGAGATTCTCCACTTCTTTATTAAGCCTGCTGATTTCTGACTCTTGTAGGTTCATTCTCTCCATAGACTTGGCCAGGTCTGTTGTTCCCTCTGGTAGTGGCACTGATGCAGCAGATGGAACGACTGTCACAGTTGTTGTGCTCAATCCTACAATTGGGATAGCACTTAATGGGATGCCTTCCATTGTCTTTGCCTGCTCTTTCTCTTTTAGCAGTCTTTCCATCTCAGCCTCCATCTCCTTTAGCTGAGCATTCTGCTCCATGAGTAATTTTAACATCTCATCCTTTTCCCCTTCCTTTTCGGCTATCTCCTTTTCCTGTGGGTCCTCTGTTGGAGGGATCTTTAGTTGTTTTCTTAAGGATGTGATGTCAGCGTTTTTCTTTTTAATCATCTCTTTGGTAGCCTTGACATTCGCAGGGTCGTAACCGATCTTGAGGACCAACTCCTCCAACGTCTTTATTATGTTGTCTTTCGCGAAAGATGATATTTTTTCCAGCTTAAGTTAGGTCTGGGCATTGTTAAAAGATACCTGAAAATTTGATGCAGAAGCTGAAGCATGGGCCAAAGTGTGGAAAACCATCTCCCCAGTTTGCTTGTGCAGATCCATCTGATCTGTTGGATGCACGTCTTTCGCTTGAAACTCAAAGGTGGCCCTTTTGTAATCTGACATCACCTTGGGATCCGTCACTTGTACTTGGAGGTAAGCCATATGCATCCTACCTTTTTCTGTGTCAAATGATGAAAGAAGCCTATGTTGAGCTGTGGACGACTGCTTCTGAAACTAGGCATACATGCTGCTAGTGAGAGTCTAGTTTTTCTTCTTGATCAAATCATGCTTTTCAAAAATGCCCAACTTGGGCCCAGTCTTACTCGACGGAGTATCTAAGGGAGAATCTGTGGGTTTTAATGCTGTTGTAATTCCCTTGTGCTGACTCGAGCCAAAAGGTAGAGTGACTGGCTTGACCCCTGTGGTGGTCACTGTGGTAGTAGAAACTTCCTGTTCTACTGTAGCGCCAGGCATTGAAACTGTCTTTATCTTTTTGGAGTGTATTTGGAATTCTTCTAATGACACCTCAGTCACAGGAGGAGATGATTCATGTCGGGGCCTCTTCTCCTTGGGAAACTGAGGTGTGGTAGTGGGTGGCGCACTTGTCGAGGGCCCCTGCTTTTCCACATCAACTGGTTGTTCCACGTCCATCAAAGTGTTGGGCTCCCATACAGTCTGATTTGGGAATTTCTCGATCTCTAGCTTAGACTCATGATCATAAGGGACATTCTTATTTTTCACCCTCATCTCCGAAATGATCCCGCATGGATCATAGTGCCAGGTGAAACTCATAGGGAATTTCATTTCCTTCAACATTCTATCTGCTTCTTCCCTTGCACCTCGGCTATTGCAGATGAAAGAACCAATCTTCCCCTTGATTCTCAATTGCTTTTTTTTCTTCAGGGAAACAAAATGAATGTCATCTAAATTCATTATTTGCCTAATATATTCCAATGCAAAAATCCTTACCGGAAAATATTGAGGGAGTTTGTAAGGCGCCAATTCACACCCGTAAACTCTGATCTCAGTATGATTTTGATACAAGTACCAGTCTCCTATATTTGCATTGTCTGAGAGATGCAAAATTCTCCGGACTTCATCATTTATTCGTGGCTCAGGCATGCCACTCAACATACTTACCACAGGGTGGTAAAACTGGTCAATGAACGCTTTGAAGTCATATTCCACAGAGTTATGTTTTAGAAGAGAAGTCCACACTGTGATAGGCTGGGGCCTCCCGTCGGCGTCCATCTTCTGCATGGAGAAATTGAACCTATCGGCTTGAAAGTAGACGAACATGTAAGCCAGAATGGATGAATACCTAAACATGCCCTCTGTGGAAAAATTCACAAATTGTTCATGGATATTATTGGCCAAGGAGGTGTTGTAGTCGAACTGTGTGGTCGGTTGTTCATCGTTTGAGAAAATGGACAGAAAACCCAGGATGGGCTCATCTACCCATTGATCAGAATAGTAACCAAGTAGGGCACACAGGGAAGAAATGATTTGATTTCCTTTGGTGGAGAACATGGAAGAAGGGTAAGGGGGATTGGTGGAAGGGAGTGGAGTGGAAGTGGGGAGAAAAATCTCGAATATCTGAGCTCTCTGAGGGAAAGTCATTTTTTGATATAGCTCAGTGAGGATTTCTAAGTTAAATGGGGACGCAGATTCAACACGGGTGATTTGCATCATCTGGTCAATATCTTCGGGGGTGATGAAGAAGAGGATGTATCCATATGAAGAAACGATGGCTTTCTGGTCGGGGATGTAATGGGCTTGGCATTTGAGGGCAAACTCGGGGAAATGATGAATCTAGGGAAAGAGATACAAGGGCAAATTGGACTCCCAGAGTCCAACTTCGTCGCTCTAGTCCAGGAACACCTCCCAGAGCCATGACTACAGATCAGAAAAGTCAAAACTGCAAATAGTATCTGCTATCAATCGATCTTTATCGACCAAGGGAACTTTATCCAGGTCAACAGGAGGAGGAAGAAAAGGATTCTCTTCCTCTTCCACTTGTCTTGTCTTTGACACCATTTTAGCAACTGTACCTGCAATAAACAATACGTTAGTGGGGTCGACTAACTACGGGTGAAAGCGATGCGGAAGCAATGGAGGAATAGGAGGTTTCTGGCGTAGTGGATGAATAATGAAATAAAAAAGGGAAACAGTAGTTTTATTCAAAAATGGGTCAGTTTGGCGCGGGAGATAGGTTAGTAGGATAACGGATATGTTATCCTGTAATAAATGGACATCGGGCCACTAGGGATGAGGTGGCAGATGATGGTGGCCAAAGCATACGGATGAATGACGTGGAGGCAGGTGATTGGAGGTAAAAGTTGTCGAAGGGGGCTGGTCATGAATGGAAAGGGTAAAGGCCTAACAGCAGGGACTGACATCAGTTATGGGATGGGACTCAACCCGGAAACAAGTGGGACAAGTGGACTTAGTGGAGGATGACATCCCGGAGTGATGGAGGCTGTTAG
Organism: Picea abies; assembly: GCA_900067695.1. NCBI lineage: Eukaryota > Viridiplantae > Streptophyta > Pinopsida > Pinales > Pinaceae > Picea > Picea abies. Next base: position 10,089 of record CBVK0101020136.1, read on the forward strand.
GTGGTATAAGGTGAAAAGACTTCCGGACCAATAGGACAATGCCAACTGTAAAAGGGGCCCTCTACCAAGAATATTCTTTCCGGACCC
>CBVK0101020137.1:0-10175 GCA_900067695.1 Picea abies
GCTCTTCCGATCTCACGGTGGTATTCTTGGTTATTGTAACTATAACTACTACATTTGAGTAATTTTCTTGTTCTATGGTTTTGATACTTTCTATCTGGTGAGGTATATTTGGAGAAAGATGTTCTCTCTTGGTTATCTATTGGTTCTAGTGTTGCTTTCATAATCATTATATCTAGCAAAGGTTATGGTGCTCAAGGGTGGCTGGGTGCCTATGGTTGAGTGCCAATATTGTGATATTGTTTATGGTAAAATGAGCACATCGAATATTTTAACAGGTTATGGGTCCACACCACCTTCAGGACAATATAACAATTAGAAGGTAGAGTGGTAGTTCCTTGTTAAGCTCATTGTGGCACCAGTTGCAACTATAGCTAGGGTTTCTAATTTTACAGTTGCAACAAACCCTAATCCAACTCTTTGGGAACCTTAAGTGAAGTGTTGGACCTAATTCTTCAACATTGTAGTGTGCCTTAGCCTAGCACACATCGTGTCACCTTCAACTAGAAAAAATGTCAAGTTTCAGTTTTTTATCAAAGTCAAAGTCAAAAGTTGATGGGTCAAAGTCAAAGGTTGGCTTTTGGTCAAAATTGTTTGTGTGTTCAAAGTTGAAATTTTAGGATTTATACCTTGTTCTAATCATTGAACCTTTTTAATTCAGTTTCTAACCCCTTCTTGTCAAGATGGTGTCTAATTTCATATTAGAAGACACGTTGAATGATGCTGCAAATTTTAAAGGTATGCATTTGTAAATGCTTTTCATGTTACATCATCCAACAAAGCATGAGTGTATTTTGTGGGGAATGTACAAGAGACCTTGTCCAAGCAGTGATATTGGATTCAGTACATTAAGAGGAACAAGGAGTTGAGACTCTAGGTTCTAGGTTTGATTGATCAAATAGTTTAGTTTCAATTTGCATATATCAAGTTTGATAGTTTCTATAGTACAAGTAAACACTATAGTTGTGAAAACAATATTTGAAAGGTTCTATTATTGTTAGGTATACTTGGTTGTATGTAAGTACTATTGATAGCTCTTCTTGGGATTCACTTTTAAAATAACATGCTCTCCCACTTTAAATTCTCTAGTTATCTTGTTCTTATCTACAAAAGTTTCTGTCTATCTTGAGATTCCTTTAGATTCTGATTAATTCTAAGCATCTGTTCTTCCATATCCTTGAGCAATTCTAGCCCAAGTACCACTTTGTCTCAACTCACTTGGGTATTGCATTTCCTATCATACAAAGCTTCAAAAGGCATCATTTTTAATGAATATTGATACCCATTATTATAGAAAAACTCAACCAAGTGCAAGTAATCCTCCCACTTACATGGCTTATCCATCACATACATTCTCAACATGTCTTCAATTACTTGGTTGACTCTCTATGTCTTCCCATATGACTATGGATGTTATGTTGTGATAAAGTTGAGATTTGTACCAAATCCTATAAACAATCCCCTCCAAAAAATTGAATTAAACTTTGTATCTTTGTCTAAAACAATTGCCTTAGGTATCCCATGCAACCTAGCAATCTCCCTCGTGTAAATTTCTGCAATATTAGTTGATGTATGAGTCATTTTTATAGGAACAAAATGACCAACCTTTGTCAATTTGTCAACCACTACCATGATTGAATCATGTTTTCTTATTGTCCTCGACAATTTAGTTATAAAATCAATGGTTACCACGTCCCATTTCTTCTCTGGAATTGGTAATGGTTGTAGTGAACCCGTTGGGTTCCTATGCTCATCCTTCACTCTCTTCCATTCCATACATCTGACAATGTAGTTAGAAACATCTTTTTTCATTCATGGCCAAAAGAATTGGCTTCTTACTGTTGGAATTGTTTTCTGGTAACCAAGATGTCATTCACATGGAAAATTATGCATTTATTTTAATGCCAAATTCCTAAGTTCTTTCGAACTAGGAACATAAATTCTATTTTTATGCATAAGTAATCCATCTTCCTTCATCTCATATTCTTTAATTTTTTGTTGTACATTTTCTTGTTGTAAGGATTCTTTTACCTATATGTAATGCTAATCTGTAACATTAGAATCTAAAATTTAGCTCTTTAAATCTGATTGATGCATATTAATGGTTGTAGCATGAATGCATTGTACTCTTATACTAAGTGCATCGAGAACTTTATTTTATTTTCCTTTGATATGCTTGATGTCAAAAATCGTATTCACTTAAAAATTCTATCCATCACGTTTTCCTGGCATTCAAAGTTGGTTGTTCAAAAAGATATTTCAGACCACTATGGTATGTTCTTAATTCGAATCTATTCCCCATGAGATAATGCCTCCACATCTTCAATGTGTGAACAATGGAAACAAGTTCCAAGTCATGTGTGGCATATTTCCTCTCTTGTTCTTTAATATTCCAGGACTCATAACCAATGGCATGTCCATTTTGAGTGAGGACCCCACCAAGTCCTTCCTTGCATGCATATGTACATACCACAAAACTTTCATTAGGATCAACAATCCTTAAAATAGGTGCACTGGTAATCAATTATTTCAACAAATTAAAGTTCTCTTTACACTCAGATGCCCATTGAAATTTAATTCCCTTATTTTGCAAATAAGTGATGGGATGAGCAATCTTAGATAACTCTATTGTAAATCTTATGTAGTAACCAGCTAAACCCATAAAATATCTAACTTGTGAAACATTTATGGGTGCTATCCATCCTTTGTTGGATTCAATATTCTCTAGATATACTACTATACATTGTTCTAAAATAACATGTCGCAATTAATGGATATGTTCTTGGTAAAAAGAACACTTACTAATATTGGCATACAACTGATGTTCCCTCAACACTTGCAATACTAATATTAGGTGATGTTCATGCTCTTCCTCTGACTCAGAATAGACAAGCATGTCGTCCAATAACACTATGACAAACTTATCCAAATAATTTATGAATATGACATTCATTAAGCACATAAAGACAGTTGGTGCATTGGCTAGTGAAAATGGCACCACTACAAATTCATAATTCCCATACCTGATTCTAAAGGTTGTCTTATTGATGTCTTCTTCCCTTATTCTTACCTGATGGTACCCTGATCTCAAGGCTATCTTTTAAAATATCTTTTCCCCTCTTAGCTGATCAAATAGGTCATCAATTATGGGTAGAGGGTACTTGTTCTTTACAGTGGATTTATTCATCTTTCAAAAGTCAATACACAACCTCAAAGTTCCATCCTTATTTTTGACAAAGAGTATTGGTTCTCCCGAAGGTGAAACACTTGGACATATGTACCCTTTCTTCAAAAATTATTCCAACTACATTTGTAATTCTTTTAATTCTAGTGTACTCATTTTGTAAGTTGTTTTTGATACCGGGGAAACTCCTGGAACTAAATAAATAGATAAATTTGTCTCCCTCTTTGGTGGAAACCCTGGTATTTCTTGGAATATATCTTTAAAATATTGTCGTACTAAAAATACTTCAAGGCTTGGCCCCTTTGTCTTTTCTGGCTCCTCCACATGGGTTGCATACAATTGACATCCTTTTCTGAAACATCTCTTTAGCTGTAAGGATGAAATCTCCCTTATAGATATGGGTCTTGGAACTACTTTCATAGTTCTATGTTTTCCTTCTTCATAAAGACATGTAAATGTCTTGTTATGACAATATAGGAAAAAATGATGCTTTTCCAACCAATCCATTCCAATTAGAATATCATAAGACCCCAATGGTATAATATTTAGATCAACATTAGTATTCACACCATTAAGAGTTATGGAAAAATGACGTCGAGCGCATTCTCCCTCCACAACCTACAGGTCAGAAGGTCCAAGTCGACACAAGATATTTCCTTTCCCACTAGCCCGAAGAACTCTAAACGACTCTTCTATTTCCCTATCGGGAAATCTACACCCACAAAAACTCTCACGGGATCCCCTCTTTACACTTGGGAGATTAGACTTCGCAACTTCACGAATCCAGTGGTCAAGCGTTGGTCTCTCAAATCCCCAAATCCAGATACAGTCAATGCTGACCCTTCCCTTTTCCTTTTGGGATTTTCCCTATCGCGATTTCGGTGATCGTGATGTCAAGGAACTTGTCTCCCCGACTCCCAAATCTCGATTTGCTCAAACTTTGACACACTCGTGAGCTTTGAATTTCAATGCTACTTCACTTCATTGGCACTTCAGAGTTCGGAATATCGCGAATCCTAATGCAATGAGTTTGGGACTTCAACCCACCAAACTCTGAAATGGCATGCCACCTGTCCACTCGCTGATTCCTCCGTGGCCCACATAAATCCTCTTGGCTTTCGGGATATCGCATTTTGTGATTTCGTGATTCCCATTACAATGTTTATGGGACTTCCACCCATGAAAACCCAATACAAGTATATACGTGTAAATGCAACGACCCTTATGGCTCGGATCTATGGTCCTACTTCTCCTAAGCTTAGAACCTTGTGAGACACTCATGGTAACTCACTTGCTCTTTCATGAGACCTGATGGCTCACAGGATTTTGTGAATCCTCCTCAGAGAATTCCGATCGTCCATTCCTCCGAAAACTTGTCCACCTGCGGCGCAAACTTACGACACCTTCTTATTTATTCTAGGTACAACTTTTGTGCAGCCGTTTCAACTATTATAAGGATTTATCCTTTCTAAGCTTCCTTATAACTTCGAGTCTTAGAGAAGACTCTTGCGTGCACTCCTTGCGACAAACTTTCAAACATGTCCAAGCATTGAAATCCTTTGACTCTGCACACACCTGCAACAACAGTCTCTAGATGCTTCGCTCAGGTCCACAACCCTGAGACTTCGCTCAGCCTACGCACTCCTTGCAAGGTTCTTGTGCCTAACTACACTTCTGTGGAAATGAGAACAAAATCTTTCTCTCTTGAGCTTTCAGAGACAACCCTCTGAACACCTTGTCGATGCACTCCTTGCTGACAATCCAATTGCACTCCTTGCAGGAACTCTTGAAACAATTGAAACTCATTCCTCTCCCCTTTCCTCTCAGATTTCAAACATTCAGCAAGAAATCATTCATACATAGCATAAAAGAAATTGCATGAAAGAAAGAGCAAAAACATTCATGAACATAACATTCAAAGATGCATACACAGAGAATATATGAACACCATGAGTCTGAATCACAACTTTCTTGTATTAAATCAAAACTTCTGTACATGGAGTCTGCTACACAACTCTCTGCTTCTCTTCTATGCTCATCATACACTAATGCTGCTTATGTTACAATACACAATGAGGGTGTCTATATCCCATTTCCCTCTTGCGTTCAAAAACTGTCTAATCTAGAATTGAATTCTATCTACTTTACATTAACTACCATAAATGCCTTCTACCTACTAAGGACGAGAGAAAATTGCTCAAGGTCCGTTTACATTTTACAAGTGTGCTTCTTCTTAATGGCTTCATTTAAGATTATGCAACAACTTCAAGGTGATTTCAAAATTTGTGCTGGGCGCTTTTCTAGCTGTCCGTTGTCTCCGCGCTGGCTCGCTTGAGATGCTCCTGCATCATACTCTTCGGCTTGAAAATTTTCATGGGATCCTGTCCATGAGCTCGCGCACCATCTGTCCATGCTTCTGTATCTCTGCTTCATTCTCCCAGCTGGCATCTTCAATTGGATGGTTCTTCCATTTGACCAGATACTCAAAGTGTTGCTTTCGCCTGGTCCTCTTGCTCACTCTTTTATCCAGTATGTGCTCCATCTGTGGCTTATCTGCAATTGGCATTTGTTTTCACCACTCCACCTCGGACTGCTCGTTTTCTACTCTTGCTTCCCCAACTCTATATGGGTACAAATCTGAGATATTGAATATCAGAGAAATTCTGATCCCATTGGGTAATTCAATCTCGTAAGCATTCGCCCCAAATTTATTCAAGACCTTACATGGTTCTATTTTCTGCATCTTCAACTTATTATATGTTCCTCTCGGGGACCTCTCTTTTCTCAAATATGCCAAAATCAAGTCACCAACCTCAAATTGAAGTTGTCTCTTGCATTGATCAGCTCTGTGCTTATATTTCTAGCTTGAACTCAACAGTCGCTGCTTCACCTGGCTGTGAAGTTCCTTCATCGCCTCTGCAAAATATTCTGCACTAGCGCTTCTAGTTACAATCTGTTCTGAATCTCTCAATTCAGAAATTCCTCTCGGCTGCATGCCATAGACAACCTGAAACGAACACTACCCTGTGCTTCGGTTAACTGAGTTGTTATAAGAAAAATCTACCTGTGGTAATATGTTGTCCCACTAGCTGTGGTGTTTTGTCACCAAGCTTCTCAACAAGTCTCCCAGACTTCTGTTCACTACTTCTGTCTATCCATCCATCTGAGGATGAAAATCTGAACTAAACGACAAGCTAGTCCCAAACTTCTTCCATAAGGTCCTCCAAAAGTGCCCTATGAACTTTGTATCTCAGTCTGAAACTATACTCCTTGGTAATCCATGAAGTCGAATGACCTCTTTGAAAAATAGACTCGCAATGTGAGTTGCGTCATTGGTATTCTGACATGGAATGAAGTGTGCCATCTTGGAAAATCTATCCACCACCACAAAGATTGAGTCGAATCCTCTTTGTGTTCTTGGAAACCCCAATATAAAATACATGCTGATTTCATCCCATGACCTCTCAGGTATGGGAAATGGTTGTTAAAACCCCGCATTCTTCTTCCTTCCCTTAGAATGCTGGCAAATTCTGCATCTATCCACGAATCTCTTGACATCTACTCGCATTCCCGGCCAAAAATATGACTCATTCAACTTTGTGAATGTCTTGTCATGACCAAAGTGCCCTACCAATCCTCCACTATGTTTCTCCTTTATTAAGTTCCCCCTCATGGAGCATTTCGGAATACACAGTTTATTACCTTTAAACAGTAATCCTTTTTGGATCATGTATTCTACCCATTGGCTTCTATCCCTGAGAATTGGATTCTCAGCTGCTTCATACGCTTCCTTAAAATCTTGATCATCTCCGTACATATCCCTGAGATCATCAAAACCCAACATTTTGACCTTGAACTCCTACAACAACAAACACTTCCTGCTCAAAGCATCAACAACCTTGTTGGCAGTACCCGAAATATGTTTAATCACAAAAGTGAAATTTTTCATATACTCAACCCATTTCACATGTCTCTGATTCAACTTTTCCTGTTGAGTCACAAACTGTAGTGCATGATTGTCACTGTATAAGACAAATTCCTTCGGGATCAAGTAATGTCTCCATTTCTTCAATGCCTGTATGATAGCATAAAACTCCTTATCATATGTGGAGTACTTAAGCTTTGCTTCATTCAGATTCTCGCTGAAATACACTATCGGCCTGTCTTCCTAACTTAAGACTGCCCTGATTGCAAATCCACTTGCATCGCATTTCACCTGAAATGTCTTTTGGAAATTTGACAACACCAGAACTGGTTGTTCGGTAATATTCCTCTTCAACAGATTAAAACTCTTTTTAGCCTCTTCTGTCCAGTGAAAAGACTTGTGTCTTTTCTTCACTGTGTCCATCATCACTGCACTAATTCCACTGAAATTCCTAATGAAATTTCGGTAGAAACTAGCCAATCTGTGAAAAATTCTCACCTCAAAGATATTCTTCGGTGATGGCCAATTCTTGATTACCTCCACCTTATCTGGATCCATCCTCAACTCATCTACAGAAATAAAAAATCCCAAGTAGATGATCTATGTCTTCATGAATGAGGATTTCTTCATTTTTATCAATAGCTTCTCCTGCTGTAACCTTTGCATCACTATATCCAAATGCTTCAGATGCTCTGCCACTGTTTTATTGTAAACAAGTATGTCATCTAAATACACAATGACAAATTTTCCAACGAACTCCCTCAGGAATTCGTTCATCAACCTCATGAAGGTACTTGGTGCATTTATTAAGCCAAATGACATAACAAGCCATTCATACAACCCTTCATTGGTTTTGAATGTTGTTTTCCATTCATCACCTTCCCTCATATGAATCTGATGATAACCGCTTTTCAAATCAATCTTTGAAAAATACTTTGCTCCACTCAAGAAATCCATCAAATCATCCATCCTTGGCAATGGAAATTTGTATTTGATGGTTATCTTGTTGATCTCCCTCGAGTCAGTACACATCCTCCAGCCTCCATCTTTCTTCGAACTGAGTATTGTTGGAACAACACATGGACTCAAGCTTTCCCTGACCAAACTTTTGTCCAAAAAATCCTGGACTTGCCTTTTAACCTCTTCGTTCTCTTGCGGTGTCAATTTGTACGTGGCTTTGTTTGGAAAACTGGCTCCTGGTATGAGATCAATATGATGACTCACACTTCTAATCGGTGGCAACGAACAAGGTAATTCTTCCACTACTATGTCAGCGAACTCTTCCAGCAGTTCCTAAATTTCTTCTGGTAAATCATCCACCCTTGTGCTGGTCAAAACAATTCTAGGTTTTTTGACCACAAAAAATTGCGGTTCTTCTTTCTTCTTTACTTCGGTAAGAAGTTCCTTCCCACTCATGAGAAGTATAGTGTTGCTTACTTTCGGCTTCACCTTCTTATCCTTGATTGGAAGCAACATGTGTGTTCTCCCATTTTTCTCTAGGGTGTACGTGTTCATTCTCCCATCATGAATCACATTCCTGTCATATTGCCATGGTCTACCCAGCAATAGATGACAAACATCCATAGGAATAACATCACATAATATCTTATCATTATATCCCCCTATCTTAAATTCAACTAAACATTGTTTAGTGACATTTACCTGATGTCATTTTTGTAGCCATGAAACTTTATATGGGCTTGGATGTTCAATCGTCTCCAGCTCCATCTTTTCTATCATCTCTGTCGAAACGAGATTATCTGTGCTACCACTATCCACAATGACCTTGCATACCCTATCCTTGGTTTTGCAAGCAGTCTGAAAAAGTCTATTTCTTTGGACTGAACTCTCCACTTCCTTCTCTGGTGTCAAAAGAACCTTTCGCATCATCAGCGATCTTCCGCCTTCAGCATCTTCTGCCTCAACATTTCGCCCCTGTGTTTTGGTGATGTGAGCCTCTCCACTCTCCTTCTTTTTGTCTGGACACTCGTAAGACTTGTGCCCATTCTTTCCACATGTGAAGCATATTATTACTCCACCTCTTCCTCTACCTCTAGTACAAGGAAACATATTAATATCAGCATACCCTCCTCTCTGTTCAGTATGTTGCCCTCTCTATTCAGCATATTTCCCTCGTTGTGAGCTTCCACGTCTCTCAGTTCGAGTCTGAGGTTTTTTCCAGTCCTCCTTGGGATTTTGATATTTATCCTGGGCAACTGATTTTCCTTTGGGCTGACTTCTGCCTCGGCCTCTTTGACCCTGCTTTCGACTCAACTTCTCTTCAGCCTTTAGAGCCATATGATAAAGATCTTCCATCGTTCAGATGGTTACCATGCTCATCTCATCCTGAATGTCATATCTCAGGCCATTCATGTACCTAGCAACCTTTTCATCATCGCTTTCCCGATGACCTGCCCTGATGTTCAGCCTGTAGAATTCTTCAGTGTATTCTTTCACTGTCATCAGCTTCTGTCTCAGGTTCTACATTCTCCTGAACAAAGTAATCTGGTAATCTCTGGGGATGAATTTCGCTTTCATCTTTGCGATCATTCTATCCCAGCTCTTGATTTTTTGCTTTCCTTTGCAGCGCCTGTCATCTTGTAGTTCATCCCACCACAATGTTGCAATTCCCTTCAATCTTGTGACAACATGTTTGACCTTCTTGTCCTCTTCGACATCTTCATAGTCAAAATATGTGTCTAGAGCTCTAATCCAGTCTAGAAGCTCTTCGGTATCCAAGTTTCCCTCATAAACTGGAATGTCCATTTTCGCTTTTGCACCCATTCTTGCAAATAGCTCTAATCAAACGTTCGTTTGTGGCATCTTCAGCTGCAACTTCCTCTTCTTCATGTCCAATATCATCTTCATTTTTGGACTCACTGATATCTCCTACATCAGCTGTGCACCTTTGTCTTATCTCCATGTCCACAAGTATGGCACATATGTTATGCAGATCTCTTTCTACCTCTGGATTATGCACCTGCCTACCCCTTCCTCTGGACATTTCCCTTTCCTCTTCCGGATCGGGTGATTGTCTGTCCCTCCTTTTTTTTTTTTTTTTTTTTTTTT
>CBVK0101020138.1:0-10175 GCA_900067695.1 Picea abies
TATTAATGTTTCTATGTTTTATGTGCAGGTTAAGCTAAGCGCGGCTGGAGTTTCTCAAAAGAAAGAAAATAAAAAAAAACTATCCCTTATTTAGGCCCTCGGTTCCAAATTTGAACCAGGGATCTGATACCAGATGTAGAGACCTTCATTTAATTTAAACTACCATATAATTAAAACAGAACAGTAAATTTGAATTTACTCAATTTTCACTTAATCTAGCACAATCAATCCATATTTCAATAAATAAAATAACAATTTACATAACAATTTGCATAATTTACATAACAATTTAAATACCTCGCTCTGATGTTGTCGCTCCCTTCGCTGGAACCTATCCGCAGCAGCTTGCTCCTTAAGACACCCCAAAACCAGCCACCCTATTGACTAGTACGCCTAGCCCTAGGACATCAATGGACACCCTAGCCCTCCGAGCCCAAAACCCCTCAGCCCCGGTGCACTGTAAATCCCACTGTTAACTAACTCTGTCCCAATGCTCCCAAAATCTCCTCTCCCGTAGAATGCATGAATCAATCCCCCTCTCCATAATCCTTCTCCTTCCCTTATGCCTCCTTCACCGCCCTCGCACCTTCACTCCCCACCAAACACCTTATCCATTCATTAATGCCTTATCTGTTCATTTAGTTCTTATTAATGGTCTTATCCTTTATTAAATGTTTCCCTTTTGCGTATGGGTTATGTTATCCCTTATGGGATACGTAACCCCATTTAACCTTATATTTTATTTTCCCCCATTTGTTTAATACATAATTAATCAATTACTTAATTAATAATCAATTAATCACTAACCATTAATTTAATACTTAATCAATTAATGACTTACTTAATAATTAATCATTCATTAACCCTTAATTAAAGAGTTAATCATACTTCAGCTAATCATAATCAAAATAATTAATTAATAACATATAATTAATTATGGTTATATAATAATTAATTATAATTTAGCTAATTTTTAGGATTATTTATTAAATTATTCATATTAATAAGTAAAGGGTCATTACACTTCGTGGGTCTCGAATCCATTCGAGGTCCTCAGTTGTCTTTCGGACCATTTTCTCTCAATACCCTTGACAGGTTTCGGGCTTGATACCCTGCTCATTGTGGTTTACCCGACTATCGATTGTACCCGCCTGGTGACTGTTCACGTGCTGGCAATCTAGTTGCCAATCTTTTCTAGGGACATACACAGGTGACTATGGGGGTATACCGTGGTACCTAGGACAGACATCGGGCCACACTTTTCAGAGTATACCTGGAGGGTGCTTCCGTTTTCGAGTTGCACTTGCACCGGTAAGTTGCTCTAGTGTTGTTTGTTGTAACTGTTCTTCCAACTAGTTTAGTGTTTGCTTGATTTATCTCTTAGGGGATTCTTTTTAGTGTGTGTTACTGTTTGAACGTGTAGAATACCTTAGCGTGTCTTGGATCTTCTCACATAGTGGAGGATCTCGAGCTCCGTTGGTCACAAAGGCTCCTGGGCCTGCCGCCGGTTATACTGGAGCCACCCCCGCCACCATTGAGGCGAAAGCTAGACCAACAAGGGTCTTTCGAAGAAACCGGGTTACAAACCATTGAGCCCGAACAACTCCTGGAGGAATCAACCGCCAATATTGGTTCGGTTGAAACCCCAACCACTGATACTTGGCCATCGGTCATTGTACCTATCCAATTTTACGAACGCCTGTCAATGCCTCACACAGTTATGGAACCAAATATTGTTACTTCTTCTGGGAATTCTTCCATTCCCACCACGGTTGCTACCACAGGAGAAGCATCTCCTAACTTGTCGTCGTCAGTCCGGGCCACCATGGTATCGGCCGCAACTATGTCGCACAGTGGACCAACCCCATCTATAGTGGTGGCCACAAACCCCTTCACACCTAGTGCTACAGGCTCTCCATTTTCATATGGTATGCCTAGTTTGGGCACAAGTCCTGCACTCACTCACTCCACTTTACAGACTTTGGGTCTGGGGGTAGGGAGCTCTAACACTCCTCTGCAAGGTCAACTTGGGGGCATTCCTGTCCCTTTCAATGCTTTTCCTTACGCTAGAGGTCATATCTCTCCTTCGTCCCCTTCGCTTGGTGGTCTGCCTCAACAGTCCGCTGGGCAACCTGCACACACAAGTTCATTTGGAGCTGGGAGTCAAGAAACACCTGTGCACACTATGCCGGTAGGTTCGTCACTATTTATTTGGAACGAGACGTTTGGTAACAACACTTTCACATTCACTGCTTTCCCATCTGGGGGCACTCCCATCTTTGGACAGTCTACTCTGGCACAGGGTACTATTCCTGTGTCGGGGGCACATATAGCAGGACCTTGGAACTCAGGACAAGGATCTGTTCCTTCCTCTGGAATTTTGTTCTGGGGTAATTCTTTCCATAGTCAATGGAACCCTGGACAGAATACTATGCCTCTTCCATCAGGACCGGCATGGGGTAATCCTTCCCAAATTCCTTCACACACGATGAACGCCCAACATCCTATGTCCTTTATGGGGAATCAGCCAATGATGTCTCCATAGATGCAAAATCCTTACGCTATTCAGGACCATGGTTTCTACCAGAATCCGGGCCAACAACCAAAATTTTCCTGGCAACTTGGTGCCAGTCAAACTCCAGGACCCTTTTTCCCAGGCTATCAGCAACAACCCAAACTACCATTCTTGGTGACGTTACACTTGCCAGATTTGACAAGGTTGTTAAATGATCCTATTTGTCACGATCCATGTTGGCCTCCTATGCCAATGAAGTTTCCTTCAGACATTCCAAATTTTGAGGTCAAGCCTAATAAAGATCCAAGTGATCACGTGACTACCTTCCATCTTTGGTGTTCATATAACTCATTGAAAGATGACTCCGTTCAGTTGCGATTGTATCAATGCACTCTCATCGGGAGTTCCACGAACTGGTACATCGAGATCGATCGCTCACGATACTCTTCCTTTGGAGAACTGGCAATGGCCTTCCTTAACCATTTCCAGTTACCTATGAGATACGATGCTGGCACGGAGTTGCTAGCCAATTTCGAACAGACAACAGCGGACCATATCTCTGATCATATCCGAGAGTGGATTCGTCAGAAGAGTCTAATTAAAGTACTAGTCCCACTAGCATTCCTTCTTGAGTGGTTCCTTAAGTCTCTGGTCCCACAATTATCCAAAGACGTCGCAACTTCTGGGGTTTTTTCCAAAGAAGATGTCATCATGAGGGCTCAATAGTTTGAGCTTATCTATTCTCGGTCTAGTTTATTATACAACATCCTATTGGATGCACCATGATTGATACTGGATAAAACTAGACAGAGAGCTGGACCACATGCCGACGGTATTGTTGGTTCTGCACAAACCAAGCTCGTTGAGCAATTGACAAAACAATTGCAATAGTTATCTATCCAACACTCAGCGGCCAGCCAGACTACTTCTTTGGCTACTCCTCCTACCCAAACATCGGAAGTACACTCTGTGCAGACGACTAACCCAAAGGCCACCCAGCAGCCTGAAGGGAAGAAAAAACAATGCAAGAAGGGTAAGGGGGAGAAAAAACCCACAGATAATGTTGGTGAGGGCACCACGGAAAAACGGAAGGCAAGGTATCTGTGCAACTTGTGTGTGGAAGACCACTCGACCCATCTTTGTCCTCGACTTGTAGAGGCCCATAATTTTTTCACATAGCAACAACAAGCAGTGTTGACTAATCCCTTTCAACATGGGAAAAATTTAACTCAAGCCTCTACAAGTGCTGAAGGGGGCAGTCAAGAAACCTGCCCTCCTCCTAACAATTCCTCATCCACGAACGTATACATGGTTAGGGGTGATGCTTTAATCATGACTAGAGCGCATGACTATAGTAAACCAAGCACCTCTGAGAAGGGTAAAGAAGATGATATCCCATCTCTTCCTCTATAGATCGAGAAGACGTTGGGTGAAATAATGAAATGCATTCCAAAGGGTGCATTTAAGAAAGCTTCTCACAATCCAAACGCAAGGGCCAAACAGAATTACTCTGTAGTGGAAGATTTATCCCAAACCCCTTGTGCTATGTCTGCTTTGGAGGTCCTTCAAAGTTTCCATGCTCAGAGGAAAGCCTTGTTGACTACTTTAGGCTCTACTGAGACTTGTAACCCAGGTACCATGATGTTAGATATGACCGACTTAAAACCTCATATGCCTTACCACATGGTGTTTCAGATAGTAGTGGCTCATCCCACGAAAACTTTTACAAGAAATATCTTCCGCACGGTGGTCGACGAGGGCGCTTTGACTTGCGTTATGTCGTTAGCATGTTGGAAGGCCATTGGTCATCCTACTTTGTCTCCATCACCTACTCTCCTCACTGCATTCGACGGTCGTTCTTTCCGACCACATGGCATCATTCCTTCTTTCCCTGTGCAGTTAGGAGGAAAGACTGTGTGCATTGAAGTAGAGGTAGCCGATGCCCCCCTCGACTATAATCTCTTGTTATGTCATAGTTGGACTTATGCTATGTAAGCGGTGGTTGCTACAGTTTTCTGAGTCTTGTTGTTTCCACACGAGGGTCAAATAGTGACCATTGATCAATTGTCTTTCTCTAGACCTGACCCAACTTTGGGGGCATCCACAGTTCCCATGATTGATAATCCTCAAGCCAGTGTTGTTAACGTAGGATTTGGTTTGTGACCATCTTTGATGGGTACTTTTGATTACCCACCTCCTCATGATGATGTCAAGTTTATATCGACTCACCACAAGGCTGAGATTTTTCACGTCTCGTCATTCCGCACGACTTACTTTTAGGATCCGTGGATTCTTCCTTCCCCATCAGCCACAATGGATGAGACAGGGCATGCCGGCATGTCCATGCCCTTGTCGACCACTAAAGTAGTTTACTCTTTAGTCCAGCAAGCTTCAGCTACTCCTTATCCGACTCCCGCACAAGAGTTGGATCCACCTCTAGAGCGTGTCTGGGCTCAGGGTTCTCTCGCCAACACCGATTCGTTAGACTTAGTCTTGCCTTCTGACGAAGCAGTAATCGAAGCAATGACTAGTCTGGAAAAACCTTGGGAATATCTTCATCACAGATCATATTTCCTCCTAGAGTTACACCGAATCGAGGTAGGAGAATTCACTATCACCATGACGGGAGATCAGCCGTGTCCTATTACCCTCTTAGCTACACAGGAAATTTATGCTGAGGGCAATATGGCGACTATCGTTGCAACCATACCTATCAACATATCCCTCAACCCTGGCATCGTGGAGAATGTCTTCTTTAGGGCGGATTTCTCCCCCGAAGAAATTCAAATTTACACGGATCTTTTCAAATAATTCCGTGACGTTTTTGCCTGGTCTTATGAGGAAATGCCAGGTATGGATCCAAAAATAGTTGAACATGAAATCACAACATATCCTGATGCTAAGCCTGTTTGACAAAAAATTCATCCAGTTAATCCCAGAAAGCAGCAGCCATTAAGACTGAGGTTGAGAAATTACTCAAGGCAAAGTTCATTTACCCTATTCATTTGACTCAATGGGTGTCAAACCCCGTGCCGATCGATAAAAAACAAGGCACGATTTGTGTCTGTATCGATTTCCGTGATTTGAACAAGGCATGTTCATAAGATAATTATCCTACCCCATTCATCGACCAGATCATTGATGAATGTGCCGGTTGTGAAGCCTTTTCATTCATGGATGGTTTTTCGGGCTATAATCAAATCCAAATCAAACCTGAGGACCAACACAAAATAGCATTCATTTGTCCGTGGGGTACATTCGCCTATCGTAAGATGCCTTTTGGCCTCAAGAATGTTGGAGCCACTTTCCAGCAGGCCATGTCTTTTGCGTTTCACGACCTCAAACATATAGTCGAGGCCTATCTAGATGATTTGGCATCACGCTCTCGCAAGCAAAAGGATCATCCTATGCACCTCTGACTAATCTTCGAACGTTGTCGCTACTTCAGGATTTGCTTGAATCCCAACAAGTGCAGCTTTTCCGTCATGTCAGGACATTTGTTAGGTTTCATCATATCAACAACAGGGATCATGGTCGATCCCCTTAAGGTGGAGGAAATAATCCAGTTGCCCCCCCCATGCACAATCTTACAACTTCAAAGTCTTCAAGGCAAGGAGAACTTCTTACAATGCTTCATCACCAACTATGCCGAAATCACTAAGGTCTTTATGCATTTACTGAAGAAAGATGTTCCCTTTTTCTGGGACGAAGCTGCTCAACGCTCTTTTGACGCATTAAAACATGCCCTCACAACCGCACCTCTGCTATGACCACCTAATTATAATAAGGATTTCCTATTATATCTGGCTGCCGCAGAGTCAACCATAGGCATGGTTTTAGTTCAGGAAGATGATTCATTTTCAGAATACGTGATCTATTACCTCATCCAAGGCCTCGTAGGACCGGAACTTAATTATTCCCATCTTGAAAAACTTGTGTTGGCAGCAGTTCATGCTGTTCAACGGTTCCGTCACTATGTTCTGTTTTGCAAGACCACCGTTGTTGCTGTCATGAATCCATTCCAGTAGATGTTGACATGACGAGTTATCGGTAGAAAAATCAGTAGATGGATGGTAGTCCTCTAAGAATTTGACTTAAACTTCATTTCAGCAAAGTCCAAGAAGTCACTGGTCTTCGCAGAACTTATTTCGGAGCTTCCGGTTGAATCAGGTGACGTTGTGCCTAAGGAATCGCCTATCCGGGGGGATATGTTTTTGATTGAATCATCAGACCCCTGGTACGGAGATATACTGATCTATATCCATACTTTGAAGTTCCCCACCTCTTCTTCTTGTGACGAGCGTCGGCAGATACGCCATCAGGCTAAGAATTATCTCATACTCGATGATACGTTGTATCAGAGAGTTGTAGATTGCATTTTGTGTCGATGTCTCACTCCTGAAGAGGCTGTCATAGTTCTCAATGATTGTCATACAGGATATTGTGGCGGTCACTTATCTAGGTTGGAAACAACCCAAAAGATCTTACGAGCAGGTTACTTCTGGCCCACACTTATGAAAGATTGTATCGAGTCAGTCAAGAAGTGTCATCCATGCCAAATCTTCTCTCGGAAGATGAGGTCACATCCAAATCCTATGTTTCCTATCATCATAGTTGGTCCCTTCACTAAGTGGGGGATTGATTACACTACATGCAACCCCCGTCAGCAAGGGGGCACTGCTATATCATCCTAGCTGTCGACTACTTCACTAAGTGGGTCGAAGCTATGCCAACATTTAAAGATGATGGAGAGACTGCAGCTCTCTTCTTATTCAACCACATTATAGCATGGTTTGACATCCCGAGAGAGATTGACACTGACCATGGCAGTCACTTTCAGAACCAAATGATGTCCAAGTTAACATCAAATCTTGGGTTATGGCAAGAACATTCATCACCTTACTATCCCCAAGCCAATGGGCAGGTGGAAGCTGTAAACAAAACTCTTAAGACTATTCTACAGCGAAATATCAACTCAGCCAAGTCCAATTGGCATTTGATGTTATACTTGGCATTATGGGCTTACCGAACGTCAGTTAAGACCGCAACCAGTTTCTCACCTTTCCAACTCGTTTACGGGCTGGAGGCAGTCTTGCCCATCGAATGTCAAATCCCATCTCTAAAATTGGCAATACAGTTATTGACAGACACTTCTCCACTTGAAGAGCGGTTAGTACACCTTGAGAAGCTTGATGAATAGCGTCGCGACGTGGCCTTGGCCAACGAGGCTCATAAACATAAAGTCAAGTGTCAATATGATAGGTCCGTTCGTCCTCAGATTTTTTCTGAGGGCGACCTTGTCCTGGTCTATGACCAAGATAAGGACCCCCTGGGGGAAGGAAAGTTTAAACCCATGTGGTTTGGACCCTTCATTATTAAAGAGGTGTTAAAAAAGGGTGCTTATCATTTGGTCGATTTTGAAGGGAATGCTTTGGCGGAGCCTCGAAATGGGCTCTACCTCAAGAAGTATTACTCATAGAAAGGTCACTGTGGGTAACTTTTTGTAACATATGTATAGTCTTTGTACTATTACTTTTACATTTCTTTTAAATAGTGTTATGGACGTGTCATTGATGTTATCTTTCGTCAATATGGTAGATGTCAAGTGAGTCCGAGGTGTTCATTGGGTATGCGGGCGGTGCTAGTCGACACATGCGGAGGCTTGCCTCTGCAGCTTGGGTAATCTTTACACCATAGGGTCAGTTGTTATCTTCCAGAGGTATATGCTTAGGTGACACCACAAATAATGTTGTTTAGTATAGTGCAGTTATTGAGTTGCTTCGTGACGCTTTGTCATTGGGTATCTCTTGTCTCCGGGTCTATCTAGACGCTCAACTGGTTGTGTCGCAGCTAAATAGAATATACTGGGTTCATGACCCAACTTTACACCGACGATTCCTTAGGGTACGTCTCTTGGAATGCAACTTTGATTATATTAAATATTTTCATGTTCCTAGGAGTCTAAATCAAATCACAGGATACTCTAGCTAATCACATTTTAGATTGGCATCTTGCTCACATATAAGAAGATCATGAACATAAACATGTAAATACATTTTTGTACACATCATCCATAAGACACAAAAGAGATAAAAAATCATATATAAACATCATAAAACCCTCAAAGCACATAGATGGGTGCAAGCGCCTCAAAAGTGGGAACAATAACGAGTCACTGGGCTTATGCCCTCAAAAAATATATATATATCAGTGCTCGTGGAACATAAAAGTCTAAGAGTCTGCTCAGGGCCTATGGGCCCTGTTATAATCATGTACAGCTTTTTCCAAATGCCTAAACAATCGGACCCATGTCCGAGGTGCCCCCACAATATGAGTCTGCATGGACGGTGGCAGGTCCTCTATCTCTGCCATGGGAACTGTGTGAGTGAGCGTAGTGAAGTTCCGCTCAATTCACCTAAGAACCCTCTCGGCCTCCCCTGCTAGGAGGTTCCCTACTACTGCTGCTCCCCCAGCGGCGGTAGCTGCGGCTTCTGGCCGTGGGTGACGCCTGTTCCGTGCATAGTCGACAGGTCACACGAGTCCCACATCTGCATCCAATACAAGTTCACCCATCAAAAACTCTGGTATACAAAAACATGATATACATCAAAAAAGACATAAAAATTACATATGCAAACAAAAAAAATGTATTGGTGGAGACTTACTCATCTCCCCTCGCTCCTCACCAGGAGGCACTGGTATCGTTGGATCTCTGGAGAAGTTGATCCCCGCATATGGGTAGTCCTCTATAGCTGGGATCTGTCGTGACAACCAAGAAAAAAATTCCTCATTGAAGGCCTCCACGGTCCTTCCGCCACCCTGTCGCGGAAGTAACACTGCCCATCTGCATACTGCTGGGAAAGTGGCCAGATGTCCTCGTACTGTCAGCCGAGGGCTAAAACATGGAACTCTCTTGAAAAAGAATGAACATAGGATGGTCCCAAACCCGAAATTCCTATGTGTCCACTGCCTGCAAGCTGTCAACTGACTCTTCATGCACTCCAGCAGTGTGGTACTCCAATCAAAAATTTGTGCATTTATGCACTGGATTGCATAGTTCATCTGTGCGCGCGAAGCTTGGTGCACGGATGCTGAGTCGATGATCCGCCCAATGAGCAATAAAATAGCCTGTAGGGAGAGGCTGGTAATCCTACTAACGGGTATTGAGGAAGTTCTCTGATCGGTCCCAGCCTCACAATACTCCTCTATTAGCTCTGAGACTTTGCTCGGCCCCGCAGGAAAAGTCTGAAAGTTGACTGGTTCCCCTCTCCTTGAGAGGCCAGTCAAAAATTAAATATCCTCGGTGGTGGGCACCAAGGATTGCCCCTCTAGCATGAATTCATTTGCATCAGGGTGCCAATAATCAACCAAGGCATTCAGTAGCCTTGGTTGCACGCGCATAAATGGACATAAAAAGAATTTCACCAAACCGCACTGCGTCAACACGGCCACAACAATTGGATCTGCAGCCACTAACTCATTAGCGGCCTCGTGCTCCCTCTCCCTCCACTGAACATACATCCTGCCAACACAACAAAGCAAAAAGGAGGGTCAATGCTTTTGTCATTTTGGTTTTCTCATTACACGGGGGGGTACCCGCGGCCTGTAGAGGTGACAGTCGCGGGTACCCGCGGGTTGTCCCTAGACAACCCGCGTTTTC
>CBVK0101020139.1:0-10175 GCA_900067695.1 Picea abies
TGATGTTTCTTCATGGATTTTTATAGCATTGCATTGGGTGATTATGTAACTCCTTTGAAGTGTGAAAAGGGGCTCTTTAGGGCTTCATTAGGTCTTTGACCAGCCTACCATGTGGATTCAGCTCTGATTTGAGGGTCAAATCGGCTTGGGAGCTAATCCATAAGTGGTTGGGAGGCTGACCAATTCAATAAATGCACCGTTTAGCAGGTGCGCGGGTTTTTGCACCAACAACTGTGCATCATGCACGTATACGTGCATGGTACGTTTCTATTCCATGCATGTGCACGCGCACCAAACTTTTGTCAAGTGCCCTTCAATTTTTTGGTTACTTTGTATAGTTTTTTACCTTTTTGCAATGCTGTGAAATTAATTGAGTGCCATGAATGACTTCATTACTGTTTGACGATGCTGATTTCTTGTCGCCATGTGTGGACAAAATTTTAGTGATAACACCAAGGCAAAAGCTTGTTTCTCCATTATCTTGTAATCCAGAGCAACGTCTCTTAACGCTTTACTAAATAAAGCTATGGGTTGTTCATACCCTTCATTGTTCTTTTGTAATAATACCGTTTCTATAGTATGTTCGGAAGCAAAAGAAAAAAGATAGAAATACTTAGTAAAATCAGGACTGATCAAGATAGGGGCCTCTGTGAGTGCTCGTTTGACTTGTTCGAAAGACTGTCTGGACTTAGTGTCCCATTTTATTTTTACATCATTTTTTAGCATATTTGTAATGTTTCTGAGGAGCTCTGCCAGATTCGGAATGAATCTTCGTAGAAATTTTATTCTCCCGATGAAGGACTATAATTCTTTAATGTTTCTCGGGTGTTCTAATTTTTGTATGGCCTCAATTCTACTAGGGTCTATTTTGATTCTGTCCTTGGAGATGATGTGTCCTAGCAGTTTGCCTACCTCTAATCCGAAAAGGATTTTCTTAGGATTTAAAGAAATACCAAACCTTCTACATTTCTCGAAGACTCATCTGAGGTGTCACAGGTGTTCATCATCAGATCGGGAAAACACAGTTACATCATCCAAATAGACGACAATAAACTTACCCGATTCTTTACAAAGGTGATATCCATCGCTCTCTGGAAATTGGCTCCAGCGTTCATCAAACCAAAAGGCATTTTCACATACATGAAAGTGCCCCATGGTGTGGTGAAAGCAGTTTTGTCTGGGTCATTCGGGTGAACTAGGACCTGATTATAACCCGAGAACCCGTCTAGCAAAGAGATTTGATTGGATCCGACCACCCTTTGTAGGATGTGGTCCATTTTGGGCAAGGGGTAATTGTCCTTCAGGGAGACCTTATTCAGATTTCGGAAATCAATGCACAACCTGATTTCCCTAGATTTCTTATGTGTCAGGACCAAATTCAAGACCCATTTGGAAAAACACAACGGGACTATGATTTTGGCATCATACATTTTTTTAATCTCCTTTTCTATCAGAGGGAGTAACTTGGGATTTATTCTCCTAAGTTTTTGTTTGAACGGTTTTTGGTCTTCTTTTATTGGAATCCGGTGTTGTATGATGCTGGTATCATAAGCTTTCAAGTCCTCATAAGCCCAGGCGAAAACATCCGAATATTCTTTGAGCAACTCAATATATTTGAGTTTTTTCTCAGGGGGTAATGATTTAGACAATTTGACCATCCTGGGTTTCTCTTTGGTCCCTATATTGCAGTCTTCTACCTCTTGTCCATTGGCTTCAATTTTCAATTTTTTGGCTACGTCGTTAAAATCAAACAATTCCTCTAAAGGAACTATACCCCTAGGAAACACATTACGTTTCAAATGTAAGATATCGGCCTCCATCTCATCATCGCCTAATTCTCTCGAATCTATGCTATTTACACTATCAATTTCAAAATCAGATCTATTTACATTTTCATCTTTGTTCTCTAAATCTATATTTGTACATTCAAAATCGTTTTTACACTGCTGAAAGTCTTCGATTTGATCATCATTACCAAACACTTGCTAGTACATGATATTGTCGGGAACGGTTGGTTTGCATTTTACCTCTACTGTGTATGGGCAAGTCAAGCGGAAAGGAATCTTACATGTGGTTGCTGACATAGCCAATCTGTCTACCAAAATATTTTTTCCCCTCGGCATTACCTGCAAGTCAACTTCAGTGAAACATCTCAGGGCACCAAGAATAGCATTCCTATAAACTCTAAGACGGGGATGCTTCGCAGCATACTGTTGATGGGAGAAATTGAACGCTCGTCAACTGGAGAAGTGGATCCGGTCAGGGGTTGTCTAAATAACCCAAAAAGTTTGGGATGATCCATCCTGATGGGTTTAGCGGCTCCATTAGCCGATCTAAGTCCTAGGAAAATGAAAGAAAACTAGCTAAAGGATCTAATTTAAATGAAAACAATAATTAAAGAAAACTAATAAAAAAATCTGAAATACATATATACAGTCTATTATCTATACTATACAGCAATACGTTTTTGAAATTAAATGTTCACTTATTAACAGAATTAAATCTTAATCACAAATATACAATATTTACAGATTACAGATTTGTAAATGAAAACCTTTTTTGAAATTAAATGTTCACTTATTAACAGAATTAAATCTTAATCACAAATATACAATATTTACAGATTACAGATTTGTAAATGAAAACCTGCAAAAATCAATTGTAAATTGTCCCAAGACAACAAAACTATTGTTTTTTTATTTTTATAATTTTATGAGAAAGAAATAAAATGAAAACTATCTAAGTTGAGTAATTAAAATAATAACCCTAACTATAAATGCGAACTATATATATATCTATCTAAACTACTTAAATAACACTAATAAATTAACTATTAAATAACAAATAGAAAACTGACCTGAAGTAACACTTCAGGTTTGTCCTGTATACAATAGTTGATTTAGTTGTTCGATGGGAGGAAACCTGCACCAGATTCTCCACAAGCTTCTCGTAAAAAGGAAGCAACAGTGCTCTTCAAATATAAATAATAGGACAAACAAGACATAAAAAATCACAGCAATCTTATAATTTACAAATCATCACATTTAGATAATCTGTGTGCAAAGATTTGTACAAAATGATTTATTTAACGAAGAAGGTAAACCTTTAATTCATTAAATTGAAATAAAGTAAATGTTGTACTTTTTTAAAATAAGAGAGATCAGATATGGATAACACATAAACCAAATCACATCAACCTGCAACGAATTACGATAGCTAAAGTAGTCGATAATTGATTGCAAACTGATATGAAGAAAACTTGAAATAAAAGTTTGATATATTAAAAGCTAAAGCTGTTACAAGACATCCACTTTCATCCAAGCTTGTATCATCATAAATCCATAGTCTGTTCTCCCAACCATGATGATGGGTCCATTACAAAAAATAACAAGTATTTAAAGACCACAGGGTAAAACATCCCTGTGGGAATTATCAAAAATAGTTTACAAAAAATCTAGGGATAATCTCCCAAGTCTCTATTCCTGAATTAAGATAACAACCTAAAACAATACTACATCACAAAAGTATCTCCTAAACTGCCACATCATGCCCAATTGATCACTGAAATTTATAGGTACCTGTAGGTGGAAAAAATAAGATAAGTTTAGATAATTATTTTATTGGTAAAATTAACAAAAATCTAAATTTTAAGACTAGCTACAGAATCTCACGATTTTGTAGCTGGTCTAATTTGAAAAAAAAACTGTTTTAAATCAATCCAAAACTAACAGAAATATATTCGAACTATTTAACAAATCTTTAATTGCTAATTGGAAACCAAACGAATCATTCAAACCAAAACTTCTATGTTGATTGAGAGCAAACGAAATCGTGTTTGAATCTATTTCAATCGAAACAGACCCTAAACGAATATCAAGCAAATCTCTGGTAAGAATTCAATATAGACATAGTATGTCAATCCAATACTCAACATAATCATTTTTTTTAAATCCAAACTAACAGAGCCATATCAAATCTAACTTTGAACCCATCGCATTATACAAATGACTATGCTAATTCAGATGTACAGAATCATTCCAGAATCAAACCAAAATAAATAAATCGAAGTAATTAAGGGCCAACACAATCGTTTACAAAATCGTATCAATCAAAACATAGCTACAGGATTTTAGCAAACACATCTTTTGTACAGATCAAATGCAATCAAAACAAAATAGAATCGTTTCTGGTAAATCAAAGTCAACAGGATTGTTTTGAATCTATTCGAACAGAGCCAAATGAAACCAAACCCAATTGATTGTCCTAATTCAAACGTACATAATTTTTTCAAACGCAAACCAAACATAATCGAAAACAACTCAATCATTTATACTAATCTGAGAACAATAAAATTGCATAACCAAATAATAGCTATATTTGATTTTAGGAAAATGAATCGGTGCAAACAAAAATATTTTATGCTAATTCCAAACGAAATCTTTCATGCTAATTCAAATAGAAAAACGAAATCATTTCTGGTAATTGGAAGTAAACATAATTGTTTTTAATCTTTTCAAGCAGACAGAACTAATCGGTTATGCTATTCGAAACCAAATCATACAAAATCAATGTGGAAAAACAATACCTGGGCTGTAGGAAACTAACTCAGTCATGATAACTTTGAATTGACAAAGTTCGTTGCTGCTTCAACATTTTTGAAGACAATTGAACCGATGGTTTTTTGTTTCTTCTCGTTGGTCTGTAGCATGTCGTTCTAATTTGACAGGACTGTCACCCATTCCTCTAACAATTTAATCTTAGATTACAATAAGGGGACGTTCATGTAATAACGTTCAAGCCAAGAATTGCATTGGGTACATGGTGATTGATCGGGCTTTGGAATTACAGGCGAGGGTTTGTTCAAGTTACCAGGGGTTTCATTGTGAATCTTAATTCCCAGGTAGTTAGGATCGTTCTTGAGGTATGGCGGTAAGTTGGAGACATAGTCATAGGGTTCCATAGAGTAGAGGCCATGAGAATAGGGGTATTCCTTGCCTAGGAAATTCTCAATCTCTGAGTCTGAATCCTTGCTCAAGACGATAGGTTTTTGGTCAGTGCTCTGCTTGGGCTTGTTTTGAGCACATCTCGATATCCATCGCGCATTTTTCTTCCCCTTACTATTGACAACAATATCACCTTTTCCTTTCTTCCTCACAGGCCTTTTGACAGCCTTAGTATTGTCTTTAGCACACGGATCAGCCATGGTATCGGGTAGGTCCATGTCGGGGAAATTCGAGGGTTTGACAGTGGGTAAAAAGGTAGGAGGTGGCATGGTAGGCACAACCAGAGTTTCAGTAACGACAACCTTGTCCATTTGGACACACTCGGGGGTGGTGAAGCCATTCCTTGATAGGAAGGCTTGCCAATAGTCACCACTAAAGCCTAGATGATGAACGATAATGACTTTGATCAAGCAGTGATGGAAAAGGATATTATCAGCCTTCTCACGCTTAAATATTTTGGACATCTTGTACAGACTATGCAAAATATAATGTGGCATATTCAGAGGGTAGCCTATAAAATTCATCAATAACCGAAGATGATACAGAAATACCAAGCCATAACGACCTTCGCAGGTCACAAACTGCTTAACAATTGCCAAAAGATTGTGCCACCTGGGTTTGAGGGTAGTGAGAGGCATACCTCTATTGCAGCTAACAATATTTCTTGATGTGAATAGGAGCGGCCACGACACCTCGTCTACTTTGGAATTTTTAATCCACCTTTGCCTTTAGCTGGTAGTCCTGTAGCTGAGCTTAGGAAATCCTCATTTAACTCGAGTTGTATGTCTCCGACCTTATCCCTGCATCCATCGAAGGTGAGGGTGAACTGTTGGGCAACCGAAAGGTTGAAACCCTCAAATATTTGGATAAACACCAGCCAACCACTATTTTCCAAATCCTCACGAGTATTATCGAATAGCAACAGATTTTGGATACCATTTGATTCTATGCACACGACAAGTGCCATAGAACAGAATTCACAGTGGGTAGGGTAAACGGTGAAGGGTTTGGATAGGGTATACGCAGGGTCGATAGCTCACAGGCTTACCCGAAAATCAACAGAGGTGACCCGGGATAGAAGGGAGGCATTAATGCCTAAGTGTGCGAAGGTGGTGGAAGGCAATAAACCCATGAAAAACAATCATATCCAAATGTACAATCGATGGTGCATATGGTGATTCAAATCACTATTGCAATGTGTTAAAAGTAATTCCATTCAAACCATTAACGAAAACTATGGTAAGTCGACCCAAATATTTGCATAAGCATAGTGTTTGGATAGCTTTAAAATCAAAACAATGTTTCGAATAAAGATTCGACCATAAAACTTATACATTGTATGAAACTATTGAATTAAGGGTCTAATCACCATATTACTGCGTGGTTATGAACCATTGAGTTTGATCAAAAGCAATAGAATGTTAAACCACCATTGTATTAAAGACTCGATCATAATTATTCGAATACCATCACAATCTCATAAAAATGAAATCATATTAACAACAAAAAAAAATGTCAAATGAGTAAAGGTTCTGGTGTCTTGCTAACTATGCAACCATTTTTAAATTGGAAGTGCAATGAGCACATTGACAAGAGTGACCATAATAATCCAGTGATGATTTTAATGCCATTGATGTGACTTCGAAATCAAATTTTTCATGCTTGCAGTCGTGAAAACGAGAACAAAGGCAGGTGTGCGAATGCGTGAAATAATAGTGTTGTTTCATTCAAAGATTGCGATGAAAATCAAGGGTCCCAAAACACTGGTGTAGGCATCTTATAAGGATAAGATAAAAATGTGAAATGGCTGCCAACAATGGTGACACACTGGTAGAAGCAGTTATCTCTGCCAAAAGAATAGATTCAGATTATGATAACAAGAATAATTCAAACTCAAAAACAACCAGAAAATTGTATAAAGATCATTACTAATCAAATATTCCAACCGTGTTTAAATGATGAAAACTGATAATAGTATTAAGATAAGCAAGCCACGATATTAAAGATAAAATCTCCAATATTGTTGACAGGGCCACTGCTGCCAGCAGGCGTCCATAGCCTCGACAGGGTTTCCATTTAACCCACTCTGATATCTGTATCCTGCCAAGAAGTTCCAGATCAGAATAAAGGACATTTTAAGGTCAAGAGATTTCATATTTGCAAATTTTCATATACCCGACATTGCTTCACTGCCAGCGGGCCTGTTCAGTACCCCGACGAAGTTGTCTTGGCATCATGCATGCATTTACCCATTGCCAACAGACCTGTTCAACATCTCGGCGGGTTTACAAGCACTTCCCACAACTCTTTTAATGATTTTTTTTTATTTTTTTTTAAATATATAGTTGAGCGGGGTGATGCTGAAAATTATGATATTTTAACATATTTTTTACAGACCTCAACAGAATTTTTTAGAACTATCCTTCATGAAGATCCAGAGATGGTTTATTTACAGAACCACAGAACCAACCTTCTAAGGCAAGGAGATGTCTTATGAGTCATTCCCTTAAGGAACAGGGACAATGTAAGAAGATAATAGATGATCGTGATAGGCTTTACTCACAGATCGAAATCAGTTAACTTCTTTCAAACAACAGTTTTTTGCCAACACAGATGTAAATTTCAGAAGTATATAATTGATATTTACACAATTTTTTAGCGGTCATTTTAGTGGAAGAATTTTCTGTTTTCCTTGTCTAAACAGTTCCAAAATTTAGGTATGTGTATTTCCAAAAGAAAAATTGATAAGCGCAAAGGAAAAAAAAATCAAAGCGAAAACAGTAAAAGAAAGGCAAACAAAAGAAAAATATGTACATAGTATACAAAGGGTTGTCATTAAGAAAAAAATCGTTTTAGAGCTTGTCCATTCACCGGATAGGTGTCAGGCTGTCCCTCTAGATTCTGCAATCGAAAAGAGATGGGACCCAATTTCTTAGCAATTAAAAATGGTCCAAGCCATAAGTTCTGAAATTTCATGTGCTCTCCCTTTCCCTCATGCGGATTGTCCCATTTCAAGATAAGATCACCTACTTTGAAGTTCCTATCAGAGGCAGAGTTAGTATCAAACCAACTTTTGACCACTAGTTGATGCTGATCTAACTTACGTTTAGATTGGGCTCTTACCTCTTCCAGCTTCATTAAGGCATTAATTCAGTTTTCCAAAGGGGGACAATCTTCCTCTTGTATTTTTTGTGATAGTTGTAATGAGGGAAGAAGGATATGTGGCGACATAATTTCTTCTCTTCCATAAATGAGAAAGAAGGGAGAGTTAACTACAATAATTTTTGGTGTTACCCTGTCAGCCCAGATTGCATTTAACAGTGCACTATGCTAGTTTTTGTGATTCTCAGATACCATTCTCTTGATAATTTTAATCAGATTCTTATTTGTTGATTCTACCAATCCATTGCCCTGGGGGTAATAGCTGGCAGAATACTTTAATTTAATTCCTTTTTCTAAAGATAACTCACTCATCTCAAGAGACGAAAAATAAGAAGCGTTATCAAATACTAAACAGTTAGGGATACCAAAACGAGTGATAATATTCGAATTTAAAAAGGCAATTACCTAACTAGTATTCACAGTTCTTAATGCGGCAAGTGAAATAATCTGTGGTTGTTATGATAAACTTATGCTTCTGTGAGGATGGAAGATTGATTGAACCTATAATATCAAGGCCCCACTGCTGAAAAGGAGAGTCTACTAAAACAGGCTGCAAAGGAAAGGTTGGTTTCTGTAACTGCCCTGATGCTTTTTGACAAATAATACACTTGCGGCACAAGGTATGGGCATCTCTAAAAAGTGTGGGCTAGTAATAACCAGCTCTCAAAACTTTATGGGCGGTGGTGTCTCCACCAAAATGCCAACCAGCTTCTCTTGCATGCAACTCTAGTAAGACTTTTTCTTCTTCGTCTTTCTCAAGACAACGCATTAGTACGCCATCAAAATTTTGACAAAACAAAATACCATTAACCAAATGAAAGGAGGAATAATTTAATATTAACGCTCTTCTTTTATTGGGATCCAGGTGACAGGGGGCTAACCCATGTTCAAGATAGAATTTTATATCGTCATACCACGGACTGACAGAGTTTTGTGCACAACAGATTGCATTTTGATTGTGTTGTCCTAGGTTTGGCCTATCGTTTTCTTCTTGCTTCCCTACTATTGAATCAGAAACTAACTTGCATAACCCTTGGCCTCTCACTATCTGAGCTGGGGTAATTTCTATGTCATACTCTTGTAAGGAGGTAACCCAGTTCGCCCTCTTTTCACCTAGTTCTTTCTACACTAACAGGTTCTTGACAACTGGGTAAGGGACAATAACTTTAGTCCTAGATTTCAAAAGATAAGACCAGAAGTGTTTAAATTCTTTGAAAATAGCGTAGGCTTGCTGATATACTGCTAGGTAATTTAGTTCCATGCCATTGAAAGTAGAGCTCATAAAGGCAATGGGTACTTCATTATTTTCAGTGTTCTTTTGAGTTAGGACTGCAATGTAGGAACGGTCAGAAGCAAATGTGTAGAGTGTTAAATCTTGCAAAAAGTCGGGGTTCATGAGAGAAGGAGCATCTATTATGGCCTTTTTTATTGCATTAAAATCTTGATTTTCTAAGGGTCCCCAATGATATTGTGCATCTTTCTTAATTAGGTTTTGTAAAGGTCTGACCATCTCAGAGAAAATGGGGACGAATCTCCTAACAAAGTTTATCTGGCCTAAGAAAGACTGCATAGAATTTTTGGATGTAGGAGGGGGGAGTTTCGAGATGACAATAATGTCCTTTCTTAAAAACAGACCATACACTTATGGAATATCCACAACAATAATATCAATAACTTGATGAACCTTGGGGTTAGACGATAATCTTATAAGCACATTCCTTAATTCACCTATGACTTTTACACTAGTTCGATCAAGTTGGATGATTTTTAAAGTGGATGGTTCAACTTCAGCATTAATATTCTGACATATAGACCATGTCATCACATTGGATGACGCTCCTAATTCTACCATACAATTGTGCACGTTTCTATTAAAGATTTCGAAAGTTAACAAAAATGGAGGTACATTTCTATGAGTACTAAGGGTGGTAGTTTGTGGCTTTTTACTCGCAGTTTCTAAAGCTAATTTGTTAAGTACCAAAACCAGATCTGCAAATATACTTCAGAAAT
>CBVK0101020140.1:0-10175 GCA_900067695.1 Picea abies
GGATTAGTGTTGTCAGCTCAAAGACAAAAGAACCCCTGGTATATTGATAGTGGATGCTCCAAACATATGACGGGAGACAAAAGTAAGTTTTTGTCTCTAAGTGAAATAAAATAAGGAAATGTAACCTTTGGAAATGATGCTCCTAGTAAAATCAAGAGTAAAGGGATGGTGAGTTTGAGTAATGGTAAAGAAAAAGCCCAGAATGTTCTTTTTGTAGATGGGTTGAAACATAATTTTCTTAATGTAAGTCCAATGTGTGACAGAGGATGTGAAGTAGTGTTCACTTCCAAGGATTGCAAGATAAAGTCTATAAACTCAGGACAAGTGGTGGCTAAAGGAATAAGGATGGATAATAATGTATATGTGATGAAAAAAGATAGACAAGAATGTCATCTAAGAAAAAATGATGAAAGATGGTTATGGAATAGGAGACTTGGACATCTAAAATTTGACCAGTTAATCAAGCTCAAAAATCATGAGGAAGTAAAAGATATTCCAAGAATATCAAAGCCACAAGACTTTGTGTGTAAACCCTTCCAAGTAGGAAAGATAAACAGGACACAGTTTAAATCCAAGAGCTCTACTTCAACATAGAAACCACTCCAATTAGTTCATATGGATTTGTGTGGACCATGAAGACAGGAAGGCACAAGGAAGGAAAAATACTTTATGTTGATCATTGATGATTACTCCAGACTTACTAAAAGAGGGTTGCCTTCTAGGGAAAAAAACCCTAACATAATTTCTACCATTAGATCTGTGACTGTATAATGAATGGTCCAGATTTATAATGAAATTACAATATACATTTACAAGGCAATTTTTCCTTTAAGGGCTTCGCCCTCGAAGCCCCACCAGGGTCCCGCTTGCCTCTAGACCCCGCAGAGGGGGTAACCCCCCTCTTCACTCTCCCGCGTGGAAGAGTGCACATTCTTTTGGGGTGTAAAGTCTTCATGAGGTATAAACACGGCTGAAAACAAATAGCTCTGAATCTAGAAGATAATCAGGCTCCACAACCAACAAGTCACTGGTAAAATAGTTTGGAATGGGATCTTGTCACTGATTACCTTATTTAATAAATTAACGTGGAAGACTGGATGTACATGTGAAGATGGAAGCAACTCCAATTCGTAAGCCATACTTCCATCCTTTTCAACACCTTATAGGGGTCACAATATTTGGGTGCTAATTTATTTTCCTTCTTTTGTTACTTGAGGGGCATTTGTTTATATGGTTGTAGGCTAAAAATAACCCAATCCCCCACTTCAAATTCCCTTTCACTACGATGTTGATATGTTTTTTGTTTCATCCTATTTTGTGCCATAACCAAGTTGTCCTTCAATAGTTTGAGAACATTTTGTTGGTGCCTTATGTGGTCCTCTATTGTTTGAACCTGTTACCTTTATAGTCCCTTTCAAGGGTTATGTGATGGATGGAGGATGATATCCATAAAGTACCGGAAATGGGGAAATTTTTTATGAAGTATGGAAGGGTGTGTTGTACCACCATTTTTCCAAGGGAAACCACTTGACCCATTATGTATATTTATAAGATGCAAATAAATGAATATATCCTTCTAGACATGTATTCACAATCTCAGTTTGGTCATCAAATTGAGAATGGTAGGATGAGTTGTGAGCCAATTTAGTGCCCAAATAAGAAAATAATTCAATAGAAAAATTTCCAGTGAAAATTCAATCTTTGTTGGTCCTTTCATATACCTCAAATTCTAGTATCCCGACCTTGGTCTTGGTTCCATAAAAGTTTAGTGTGAATTCTTTATCCACCTCTGGGTGCCCCTTCTGCATTGTTTGACAGAAATTAATGTAGCCCACCCTTTGGAAGACCTCCCTGATCAGGGGTTCCTCAATAAACAATTGCATAGCATAAGGCTCTGTCCTCACAATGTCCCCTCCTTGTGAACCTTCTTTTGTTGATTATCCATTAGTACTAGCTAGGAATACCTTATCACAATATTGAATAATTACCCACAAGTGAAAACAAAGAAGCAGGGGAAATGACCACTGGAAAAAAAAATAGTAAAGGACAAACAAACTTCTCACAATGAAAATTCTTCTAATTATGATTCAAATTGGATAACATTGGGGTTAACTTCATAATCAGATAAAAGATGAGCGTGAACAATTGATGAATTGGTAAACGATGATTTTGCAAAGGGTGTTGGAACAGAGAGTTTGTAGCGCTGACTGACTGCACAAAGTTCATAGCGCTAGGGAAAGGGTTTTGGAAACATTGTGTGGGATGAGCGATGTAGAGGCCAAAGATTAATAGATAAGGTAGCCCAAACCCATGGATTCTTATTGCTTCAAGGGATACTATACAGATCACGAGGAGAGAGTTCTAGAGCTTTTTGATAAATCGGTGAGACAATTCACAATGCTATCCATCAGTTCGGAGTGCCACAAAGATAACAAACCATTAACCCTTTTATAGACCTTAAAACAAGGTGGAAAAGTTCATAGAGTACCTGGTAGTATGGAGCTAAATGTTGATATCTTCATATTTTCACAGGAGCGCCTACAAGTAGTCTAACCACCAACTATCCCCAACAACTAGTTCACAGTGCCAAGTTGGAGGATGCTTTGAACACTTGGAGAAAACGGTTAAAAAAATTCATAACAATAATCCCTGGATATTGATTTAAAAATCAACATAGAAAACAAGGAGATCTCCAATTGACATGACCCTTTAATAGAAATGATGGCTAAAAATGAAATATGTACTTTGAAAGCATTCCGAACTCTCCTAGTGAATTGGCAGCGTACAGATCAGACTGGATTTGACATTTTAACGAGCAAAGTGAGAAAAGGATGGGTCAGCGTACAACATGGATAAAGTGATATGTTAGGAATGATGACAAATTTTTTAAATATGTGACTCAATGACTCTTCAGACCAAAGCCAAACTAATCATAACTTATTCATACCAAACAATGAAAAAATGGCTATGGGAAAGGGACATAAAACCTATAACCTAAAGTAAAACTATGACTCAAAATCAAACTAAATATTTTATTGACCCTTGAAAATCTATGTGATAACACATACGATAGTTGTGAAAGTGCATGTGACACTTAGTAAGGTGCATACGACACTTTACGACACTTGCGACACTTAAGGCATGTAAAATATGTGAAACCTAAGTGTGACATTTTGGTGTGTAAGATATGCCCCCTAAAGTGTGAGGTCATAAGATAAACTGATAGTCGAAACACTTTAAAAAAATATCAATGCAAGGGTGTTGGAGTAGGAGAACCTGGAAGAAGTTGCAAAAGCCATTAAGCAATATATATGTATCATTCCTGAGGTAGGAATACCTATACTCGGAATACAAATCAACACAAAGCATGGTTGTTGACCAATACATTGTGGATCCATGAAAAATATTGACTAAGGATATGGCCACCAAACATACAATGTGGATCCATACCTCCATGACTCAATCAGGTCGGAGCCATGAAAAATACACAGTAGAGCTACGATATGAAAACAACATAGCCACAAACCAATACAAAGTGGATCTAAGTGACAATATATATCAATGGGGTTTCCAGTGGAGTGAGTGTACTAAAATCCCAAAAATACTTAGGAAATATCCATCACATCTAGGTAAAGCACATAATAGAGTGAGCACCCAACCCAGGGTCCTCATCCCGATCCCAAAATAGCACAAATATAGCCATTTGAATAGATGACTTCATTTTGAACATGGTAGAAACCACTTGATTACTATTCATTAATGTATATCGTTAACAAGTTAAAAGGAAATAGCCAATGATGACAATGATTCTCAAGGTTCCCTAGTACATTCCAGCAAATGTGAATAAATGAGTTGAAGTCAAACATCTGTGGAATAATTCCATCATAGGTCAATGGGGTAAACCTACTATCGAAGGCAATGAAACCTGCCATTGAGGCATGAAGGCTCTAAGGTACTCACTAGTTTCTAAGCCTAATTCTCTGATAATGTGTTGAATTCGACAGGAACAAACTCGTCGAAGGAGGGCCATTATTTATTCCCTATCATCGACACAAAATTGACATGGGAAAGTGATGTAAGATGATAGATAAAATGAATGTGGACTGACATGGGTATGAAAGATGGCAATATTGTAGAATGGTTGGTTTGATATGAAACTTCCCTTGAACATTGTGAGGCACGATAAGTGACTTGGAAACATTGAATTGACTGAGAGATAGACCAAAACATAGTGCGACGATCACCAGGGAACTCTTCGAGTGAGCTAAAGGAGTATGAGGACTCATGAAATTGGTACGACTCAAATAAAATCATATTATCCAATTGTAATACGGGAAGTAAAAAGGTTCCATGTTCAAGGGAAACAACAAATAGCTACCATGATGATTTCCAAAAATAGTTGACCCACTTCCTTCAATTTCCCCCCAACCATGATGGTGAGTACCTCTTTATTTTTTGATGAGATTGAGGAGTATAAAAGATTCTCAGTATAGCTTATATTCGATGTGTCCCTCATCATATGTTTAACAAACCTAAAGAAGGAGGGGTTTGACCCCGTATGGGTCCTTTAATGAATGTTTTATGAGCCCAAAGAAGGAAAAATCGATGGTATTTTCATGTTTAGAGAGTATGAAAAGATATTAAATATGACTCCATGGATGTTCTTTTTTGTAACTTATTCCCCTAATCCCAAAAAAGTGTAAAAACATACGAGGGAGAACTCTTCTAGTCATTATTGACTAGAGTATACCTTTTTTGTAGCTAGTCTTATGAGGATGAAAAAGGGGTAAACTACCACTCGAAAGATGACTCTTCATGTTTTAAATAGATCTAGGAATGATGAAGTATGATCATCGCCTGCTTCATTTTTTAACTAGCTTAACAGGGAATGAAACTGTGCTAGAAATCCTCTGTTTCTTTTTTAACGAGCTTGACATAGAAACAATAACTTTGCTCGAAGTTGGTTTCATTTTTTAATGAGATTGAAAAAAAAGAATAAACTATGTTCATTAAAATACCCATGAATGAGCCACTTCCCAACATGATGTCCAAAGGTTGGTACGTTGATTGATACTAATTGGCATGTTTTTTCCCAACATGGTGTTCAGAGATTGGTACTTTCCAGATTCCCATAGGTTGGAGACATGCCCTCCAAGCTTCGGTTTGTCCACCAATTATGATTTTTCACTCACTTAGACTCTTGTTTATTAATAAGGATAGGTTCACCAAAGAGGAAGGAATAAAGAGGATCAATTGAGATAGGAGAAGGAAGGGAAGTTTTAGGTACCAGATCTTGTGGTAAATGGGATGTTGTAGTGGAATATGGGCTAGGAACTACCCAAGGATCGAACGACTCAGAGGATCGTCGCACCATAATCGTAATCATATTTAACATGGAAACCTTATGTAGGGATCAGGGGAAGGTAAGGGAAAATCTCCCATGAGTGAGGAATCCTTGAGGATACCTACCCTCACACTTTCGTACTGAAGATCGGGCTGTCCCAGGAAAGGGATGTTATTCACTGGGGAACTATGGATATTTGGAGTGTAATAATAAAGTTGGTCAAAAATCAAAATATTCCCTTGATGGGTAAATTGAAAAATACAAAAGACTAAAGAAGCGGCGATGGTCATTACATAGAACCAACTACGACCAAGAAATAAATTATAATCCAGGGGCACATCAACCACTTCAATGTCAATAGAAACAAATTTTCCCTTTAATTCTACAACAAAATATTTCAAGATTCCTTAAGGTTGGAAACCACATCCATAAAACGCCTTAAGGGTGGTAGGAGACTGGTTAATTTCAGGAAAACCAATGGCTCTCCATGAGGACAAATACATGACACATATGGAAGCTCCTTCATCCAAAATTGTGCAATGTATATTGTTCCCACCAACCATAGCATGATTTTGGAAAGCCATGTGATGGGAGAGCTTCGGTTTAAAATACTATATATTAAACATAATCATATTTGACGCCTTTGTATCCATAGCTCCAATGGTTGATAACAAGTTTCTACGTTGACTTGGAAAGTTTTGTAGAACTTATAGGGTCGACATAGCACAAGGTTCTTACGCCAAATCTTCAACAATGTTGTACTTCTGAGTAGCACGAGAACTTGGATTGAAAATCAACTTTTGAATTGTTCCCTTGGGCGGTCACAACAATGAATCAACAACAAGCCTTTCAATATGAAGAGGGGTGGAAGATGGAGAAGGAGTGGAAGTGGAGGGCTTATCAGTATAACCTCCATTGGCATGATTATCTGGGTTAGTGTCATAAGTATTAGCTTTGGTTTTAAACTAACTGTCCCATTACACATAAGGACTTGATCACTTGAGGAAGCACCCTCATGGTGAGGATGACCTATTTTCCCCCTTGTGGAGGGGTAGGATTTTGTGCAACCACTTGTTTTTGTTGAACCATAAAAGGATTAGTTAATACTACAGGTTGGGAGGTACCTTTCATAAATTCAATGATTTCCTCATGATGAGGGAAGTCTTTCATGTAGTGGTCCTATGCACAAATCATGCAAGGAAGCTTAGCTTTCATTTTCGGTTAAGTATCATCATTTTTTTGTACTCTTCTCTTTTTTAGAAGAATTATTGGATTTACCCTTGTTGTTCTTCTTACCTCCAGGTTGTTGAGATGAAGTCGACTGGACCACCTTCACCTCAGAGGTTTGTGCAGGAGAGGGAGCAGTTTTG
The DNA here is from genome assembly GCA_900067695.1 of Picea abies. Taxonomy (NCBI): domain Eukaryota; kingdom Viridiplantae; phylum Streptophyta; class Pinopsida; order Pinales; family Pinaceae; genus Picea; species Picea abies. The sequence continues at coordinate 6,715 of CBVK0101020140.1, forward strand.
TTGTTCATCATGGAACCCACAAGGCCATTGGGATGGGTTTCCAAAGTAGGTATTGAAAGATTATTAAATAGGATAGGAGCATGAGGGATCATATTGTAAAGTGTTTCAGACTTGGAATATACCAATTCCAAATATTGAGAATGACTAATCGCTTTCTCCTCATTGACAACACCTCTCATGGTGACATCTCTAGCGATGGATGGGAAAATTGACTTGGTAAACCAATCTTCCAAGAGTTGATCCAGAATGGTAGATTTAATTAACCTTCCCCCACCTCCTCCACTCATGAATATGATCATAAATGTGAGTGGAAGTGGATTTCCCAAGAGAAATCAAAATTTATGTACTGATTTCATATCGAATCGATAGTTGGAAATGTGTCAAAAAATCCATATTTAAAGTATTAAATTCACCAAAGGAGTGTTGCAGCAACTCGATATACCATTTGACTACTGAGCCTATGAGACTTCTCTAGAAAAGTCATAAATGAATGGAATCTTCCATCAAGGAATTCGAAGAACACTAAAGATGGAAGGTCATTACATGGTTATTAGGGTCTTATCCAGGTTTCTCATCGAATTTTTGGATATCAGACAATATTTTGGCAGGGATAGGGGGCCAGAATGGGGCATGCAGTATGGGATCATTGGGCAAAAGTGATAGATCAGGCAAATCTAATGTAGCCAAGAATGGAATTTTTGGGATAGCCTATGGATACTGGTAGTAACCATGTGACATAGAAACACCAACGGGACCATATATAGGTTTCGATGGGATGGAAAAACTAGATGGTCCTCCCATGTACTTTGGTTGACCCCTAATGTCTTATTGTTGACCTGAGGGTCCACCATGTACTATGGTTGACTTGACAGTCCCCCCATGTATGGAGGTTGGCCTAATTGACCTACCATATACTATGTTTAAGGGGGTTATTGTGTTGGGATCATGGGGTGTAGGGATTGATTGGGAAAAGATCCTTGTTGAGGAATACCTGTCGGATTAGGTTGACCCCATAACATATTTTCAACTCCTAGATATGGTTGTCTAGGATACAGACCAATAGTATGGATTGAAGGACTTGCAGGAGTGCTTCTCCCCTAGTTTTGTTGTTGTGGCCCCCAAATAGTAGTTTTCCTCATAGTTGAGGGTTTCCCCCGAGAAAAGGGTTTCCCCCTAGTCAAATATTGACCTCCATTGAAGGGTATAGAAGAAATCCCCATTTGTAAAGTTGGATATGTGCGTTGAGTAGCTTGTGTAAATGTGGTTGTTTGAACAACTTGACTATTGGCCATATGACTGATGGGAAGACCAAGTAAAGCACTTGGTGTTTGCATATGTGGGAGTAGGGAAGTAGGAATATTAGCTATCCCATGTGTGGAGGGATATGTAATCACATGTGTTGGAGTAACTTGAGTCACGAGTGTTCCAAGTAAAGAAGCACCATCAGTAGTGATTTGTTCTCTTGCAAGGTCAACTACAAGAGTATCAGTAGTGATTTGTTCTCTTGCAAGGTCAACTACAAGAGTTGTGGATAGAGGAAGTGAAACTCCCAATCCTTCTAGAAAACCAAATGTCACTTGGTTCATGCCAAAAGATTGGCTAGTGGCTAAACTGGCTAGTAAATAGTAAGAATAATAAGCATCAAGAAATATCGTGGATGGTTTTTCAACGAGTAATGGACCAAGTGGATCAGTTATAGGAGGATTTTCATAGGATACAAGGCCTTCCAAGAAGGTTCTAACTGGTTCTTCTATGTGTTGACCACTTCCAAGAGAAAAACTCTCGATTTCAGAACTTTGTTCTCTAACAATTCCTTTGTAAGAAGGTTCATGTTGAGTTTCCTCAACTTTAGGATCCAAACCTTGTATTCTACAAGACCTTTGAAGCTCTTGATCGACCACGGTAAAATTAAAACAACAATCCTTAAGGCCAAATATGAATTTTGAAAGAACACACCCCTACAAAACATCTATGGGTAATCAACTAAGAAACAATATAAGGATCTTTCAAAGATGGGATATCAATTTGTTAGCAAAGATATGAGAATAAGTTTCCCCAACCTCCACGTAACAACCTATATCGGTGCAAGCAACCCATCAAGGGTATTGAAAGTGTGATATGACACCTACCCCAGGTACCATGTGAATCCCCCCATAGTTGCCTCTGTAGATACCTAGGAAGGAACACTAAGGTTACCAAATCACAGTTGGCCTCTATGGGGTACAATCAACAGTTGGTACTGAATGTATGGGAAGGATATCAAATACTGGAGCTAATGCAGACCCCTTACCTCAGTAGGGTTCGATGACCTCCCAGTCACTGGATCTTCTCACCCTCGAGATGGATTAGCTCTTTGATTCCCTGCGTCACTGGATCTTCTCACCCTCGAGATGGATTAGCTCTTTGATTCCCTGCTAGAATCCCATGAACAAATCCACAAGTACTTGTGAAACTCGGCTTGCGCAAAAAAGCATGAGACGCGAGCTTCTCCTCCATACAACCACCGGAAGTGACCATGGGCATAAGTCAAACTACACTTTGCAAGTCGAGACTTCAAGGATTTTGTTTTGGGCCAACCTTGGCTCTTCACACTCCCAAGTTCCGATTCCATGAACTCTGATTTAAGGCCCTAGCCAATGCTAGCTCCTCCCTTAGCCTCCATCCATGTTCCCCTTTCCTATGACTTGGGGCCAAGCTTCCAAGCCCTTCATGACTTCTCACTTCGCGAGGTTGCAAACTAGTCTAACCCCTATCCTCCGAAACCTAAACTAGCAAGTTTCGTTGTCAGATCAATGGTCCACAATCCCGTGATCCAATGGTCCAGGATAACTTCTCAACTTCTCCTTTCAGAAAGTTGGATTCCTCTTCCCCGCGATCCTTTTGATTTCCAATTCTCCAAAAACCCCGTGATCTGATGCCACCTATCCTCTGATGATGGATGGTTCCAATTGATTTATGGATTTCATACTTCACAGAGTCCACCCTCTTGTGCACTAACGAAGGGTTTAACCCTCATGCACCTTCCTCTGGATCTAACAACTGTTAGTCCACATGCTCAGATCCTATGGTCCAGATATTATCTTCTCTTGCTCTCATTCCTCCTGTTCAGACATGGATTTGACAGTCCATATCTCTCCTCCTCCTAAGCTTTTGCTTCCTCCTGACTTGGAATAATTCCTAAGTGTCAAAGGCTTCGGCCTTCAACCTATTTCCTGCGAGCCCTGTAAACTTTGGGTCTCAACTTCTTCTTTCCCTCCTGATATTTGTCAATGAATCTCGACCTCGGCCCTACACACACTTGCGCTCTGTGTGCAGCTTCTCACTACTCCTCCTGAGATTTCCTCATTATGAAACCTCGAGGGGGTTTCTCGACCTCTGCATCTCCTTACAGGATCCCTGCGCACTGTTTTTCTATCCTTCCTAAGCTTTAAAATTAACTCAGATCTCTAAAGGGGCTTGGT
>CBVK0101020141.1:0-10175 GCA_900067695.1 Picea abies
GGAAGTTGGTTACGTGACCGCCTGGAAAATGCTATAAATAGCCGTGAAGACTCATTGTTTTAGAAGATAATTCAAAGCAGAGTTACGCTGTCCAGATGATTCAGAGCTCAGCCTTTGACAACCAGTCCATCAGCTGTGTAATCCAAAGTTCTCTCACCACTCAGTTCCATTCTATTCATTTTGTAAGGAAAGCATTGTGTTGAGGGCCCCCGAAGAACCTTCCGCTGGTGGGAAGAGGAACCCTTATCCCTTTCTTCAGCATGTGCTCTGGTTTCATTAATAGACCAATCCTGAAACCGATTGATGACCCCTGTGTCTCGTGTTTGATATTTTTGTTTGATTTCGCATTGTTATTTGCTTTCAGTTGTTAGTTAGCTTGTAGTTAGTTTGTTTTTTGTTAACCCCATGCTGCCATAGATGTTCTGTCCTGATGAACCCAACAGGACATGCAGAGCGGTCTCCATTTTGCTCACCTGGTGACTATTTGACCGCAAACAGCTTGTATCAAATTACCATGGATACATAGGTTGAGCCAACCTCTGCTATCGAGAAGAAAACATATCTCAACCACATGGATGAGGCTTACGGCCTCATCTGTGTCTCTATGTCCCCTGAGATTATATTTCATATTGAAGGTTGTACCACACCATATGAGATTTGGACAAAGTTGAAGGATCTCTTTGGAAAATAGGATGAAATGAGAGGCCACGTGCTCGAGGTCGAGCTAAATTCCTTAGATCTAAGGAATTTCGACAACATCCAGGACTTAATTACAAATTTTAAGTCCCTCCTCCTTCATCTAAATGGATTTGGAATAGACAAATCCACTCAACACAGTCAATTAATCCTTTCTATCTTAGAAAACCGTGGTCTAAATTATGTTTTTTTCATCTCATCGTTTCATACAAACAAATTCACTTCGGGAGTGGCCTATTAAATCCCAACATTGGATCAGTTTATTGAATCCCTCACACATGAGAAAGATAAACTCATCAAGATGGGGATAATCAAGGGACCCAATTTGCATGCACTTGTTGTGCATGAAAGTAGCAACACTTCCAAGTCAAAGTCCAAGCAAAAATGCAAGGGAAAAGTGCATGCAGAGCCAAAGAAGGAAGGGTAATCCAAACCCTTTGATGATTCCTCAGGATCAAAAGGTGGAAAAGGAAAGAAAGGGAAGACCGAATGTGGTTACTAAAACCATGGTTATCATCCCTAATCGTCATGCATGAAGAAGAAAAATGATCAGATAGCGCAGATTCTTCATAATAACAACCTCAGGGATCACATTCTTGAAGCTGCCAAGAAGAAGCTAGAAGATCAATCTAAACAAGGTAACTCACATGAATTGATTGCATTAACTCTTCTCCTGATGCATGGATCTTATATCCAGGCGCATCCCACCATATGGCAGCTACAAAGAATGGTTTATCTTCTATTTCTACATGCATGGGTCCTCCCATCCTCATGGGAGATGATACCCTAGTTGAGTTCATTGGCCAAGGGAGAGTAGAACTCCCACACAGAAGTTTTGAGAATGTCTTGCATGTTACAAACTCTTCGTGAATCTACTCTCCATTTATCAAATAACTCAGTCTGGTATAGGAAAAAGGGTGGAGTTCACAATTGATTTTGTAACCATATCTAATATTCATGATAACTCCATGATTATTGTTGGTGAGGTAAACCACCAATATTGTTTGTATACTTTCAGTAAATTCATTGCTAAATATTATTATGCTTTAATACTAACACAAGTTGATGATACTAGTAGATGATGGCATGAGAGATTCGACCATCTTAACTTCAATTGCAGCAACTATATAAATAGGATATGGTCACCGACTTGCCCAACATACACTTTTCAAAAAGAGTTTGTCAAGGATGTATTGTTGGCAAACATCCTCAAGAGAATTTTGAGAAAAGGAAGGCCTAGAGGGCCTCCTCTCCTTTGGAGCTTGTCCACAGTGATTTGATGGGACCCTTTCCTCATTCATCCATCAACAAAGCAAGGTGCATGCTTACATTTATTGATGATTTCTCACGATACACTTGGGTGTATTTTCTTAGGAATAAGTCTGAGGTTTTTGAGCATCTCAAAGACTTCAAAGGACATGTAGAGACTCGGTCTGGGAGAAAGATAAAAATCCTTTGCATAGACAATGGGGGGGAATATGTGAACCGAGATGTCTAACATCTTTGTTCAAATGTAGGTATAAAACTGCAGGACACGGTACCTTACACTCCACAGCAGAATGGAGTAGCTGAGATGAAGAACAAATCCCTCAAGGAGATGGACACATGCATGTTGCATACAAGATTTGGGCCTAGGCACTTAGTTGTGCCAACCACATTCAGAACATATCTCCTCACATATTTTTCAAGGAATGGACTTCCTTTGAGGCATGGAGCGGTAGCAAACTGGAAGTCATCAACTTCTGAATATTTGGATCACATGCATTGGCCCACATACCCTCTAAAAAGAGGAAATCATTAGATATTCAAATTAATGCATGCATTTTCATGGGATATGCAGATGGTATGAAGGGTTATAGGTTACTTGATCCCTCTATGGATAGGCTCATCATTGAGCACAGTGCTCATTTTGAGAAGACTCCCTTGCATGCACCATTGGAGCCAAATGCAAAGACCTTTGTACCACTGCCTACACTAGACATCAGTGATGATGAGTCTACTCACTCAGATCATGGTTCATATCTGAGCTTTCAATCTGATTCAGAAGATGATGAACATGTCGATGATGAGCATGCAGATGTTGAGCCACCATAGATGCCCAAGTGGGCATAGACCACCCTATAGGAAGAAGGAGGCCTTATGGGGGATCCAGCAGACAAAGGAGAATGAGGTATCAGTTTGAGGATCCTCCTCATGCACTCACATCTACCGAACTAATAATTCCCATGTATTGCTATATGCTTCTAGATTCAGACCTGTAGACCTATGCAAAGGCTACAGGAAATCCCTTCTGCGGAGCTTCCATGCAGCAGCAGTATAACTCTCTCCTCGAGAAATAGACTTGGGATCTGGTTCTGCTTCCTTCAGACAGGAATCTTGTCAGATGTAGATGGGTCTACAAGACCAAAAAGGTAGCAGATGGATAGGTGAGCAGGTATAAGGAAAGACCAGTTGCCAAAGGCTTTCAACAGATTCATGGGATAGACTATGATGAGACCTTTAGGTTCTCTATGATGGACATGGGTCCACTACATTATTTCCTTGGTCTCAAGATTAGTCAGGATGCTTTAGGAATCAAGCTATCTCAGACTAAGTCTGATCAAGATCTCTTGGTTAGATTCCACATGACCAACTGCAAGTCAGCAGACACACCCTTTTTGTTTTGGGTACATCTTTAGGATGGTGGGAATACACCAGTGGTGGATAGCACCTTGTACTGACAGGTTGTGAGGAGCCTTCTCTATCTCACCCACACCTGGTCAGATCTCTCATATTCAATGGGGGAAGTTTCCAAGTACATGCAAGAGCTGCATGAGATACACTAGAAGGTTTCCAAGTGCATCCTTAGATATGTTCAGAGCACCAGAGGTTATGGGATCCACTATGCAGCAAGTTGTGCATTGGATCTCATCGGCGTCATCGATTCTGATTGGGTTGGTGATAGCACAGATCGCAATTCCACATCTAGGTATGTGCTTTGTTTGGGTTCCAGCCCCATCTGTTGGTCAAGCAAAAATCAGTCAACTATTTCTTTATTGTCATCAGAGGTCAAGTACAGAGGAGCGGTCAATGTCACTATTCAGGAACTTTGGCTTTAGAACTTCCTCACCGATATTGGCATCTAGTTTCAATGTTCGAATATCATTTGGTGTGACAATCAGGGTACTCTCTAGTTTTGCAGAGACCCAGTGCAGTGACAGTGGACTAAACACATCGAGATCCATATGCACTACATCAGAGAGTCAGTACATGATAGGATCATCAATTTGCAGTATTGTCCATTCATCGAACATACTGCAGGCATCTTCACCAAGACATTTACTGAGAAAAAGTTCCACTTCATGCATGATCATCTTGGAGTGAAGGACACAGTTGCTTAGCAATTATCTTTCCTTCTTCATTTTTTTCATTGTACTTTGAGGGGGGGAGTTTCCCATGAGGTTTTCCCTCTTTCCTCTATTTTTTCAATGTTTCATTCTTAGATGCATTGTACATTGGGTACCTAACATGGCCTTGATTTTCGAGACCCATTCATCATGTAGACCCTAGTAGTGTTCAAGGGGGGTGTTGTAGATATTACACACTCACCTAGGTAATTATTTTCCTAAGGTTGATAGTCCAATGTTGAGAACGCTTCCTTAGATGAGGATATTCCCTCTAGAGAATATTCCCCTACAAAATAGGGTGCTCCTCTTCAATTCAGAGTCAATTACACTCAGTTAGACTAGTGGAAGTCACTCATGCATGGAAACCTTGGTTTTATCACCAGTAGTTGCATGCATTTCTCTCACTTCCACGTGTGTGACTCAGTTCACTGATGATTGCATGGATCAGTCAACTAAGACTATGTGGCATATTACTTTGGTTTATGTCAGTGAATGTCTAGATCTCTCTAGATCACTACTATGGAGACTTTACTTAGCCATTTAGAGTATATCATGTGTAATTAAGCATTTTCTCATTAGTGAATACAATTCTATTGATTATTTTCTCTCATCTCTTCTCTCCTTCTCTCAATTTGCAAGCTTTGTCAAATTGTTGTTAGCTAGATTCTTTGTGCAGGTTTCACCACAATTCTACAATACCCCTTTTTGTGTAACAAAGCATATTTTGATTAGTGAGCACAGAATGATTAGCCTTTGTTTTATCAAGAAAAATACTTTTCAAAGACACTACAATAAAATGGTTTTGTTAAGAGAAGCCAAGTATACATAAGAGGTTACCTGAACATGTACTTATTCAACAAAAGAGAGCATCTAAAGCAATTCTAGCAAGTTCACCCCCTACATTGTAGTCAAAGATAACCATCTCAACTACAGTGGATTTTTCTCATAGATAACTATAAATCAACTCCATTGTCCATGGATGGATGAAATATTAGCTTCAGCAAAAATATGGTACAAATAGACCCAACACTTAAAATATGGTACATACAGACCCAACACTTCCGCCTCTATGTAAGCATACACTCATCATCAAATGTGCAGAGGAGATTTATGTCAAACCTTATCATGAAAAATAAACCATGCATGGCAATTGTTAAAAAAACATGTGTGTAGGAAGACTATCTTTATTTTGTTGGTAGAAAAAGATAAATGTCAAATTATATTAGATTATGGGGTATAATATTAATGTATTAGCACATGCATTCATGTTTGATTTTCACGAACATTGGATTGTGTCCTTATTACATAAAATACACACATAATTTATCACTCCAACCCAAGGGCTCTTTGTTCTCTCTCAAATAATATATAAATCACGTCATCAACAAAACCCCAAATGGCATATCTTAAGAAGTCTAACACAACCTTTCAAAATATACAATAACAATTAAAACATGGTTGAAAATATTGATCGGAAGTTTCGATCATCATATTAACACATTATGTTTATGATTATATTTATGTAAATGTAGTGTGGTTTATATGTTTATGTTTATATGGATTGTCTTAGTGTTATGCAAGTTCTTGCATATTTTTTTTATAGGATTTTATATTCTTAAATACAAAAATCGTATATAGAAATTTGGTCTCTTTTTTAAATTGTATTTCATTCAAATAAACTATATGGAAGTGATGTAGGAACATTCCATGTCAAGTAAGTGATTTTGTGCATTTAAATTTTAAAGTGAGTTTCATCTTTATTTTCTTTTAAGTGATCTTGCGTGAATTTAAATTTGTAAATTTAATATTATGTGGTTTTTAACATGAAAAAAGCCATAGGATGACTATGTTAGAGTATTTCATAGAGTATTTATTTATAAATGGAAAGAATTTGATGAGAGATATTTACTTAAAATAGCATAATAATTTAAATGTGGGGTGAATTGTTATAATCTTTGGAATATGAAGTGTTGAATTTGAATAGTTGAGTGGTTGGAAGGCCTTAAGACAAATATGACAAGATTAAATATGAAGTTTGTAAATGAGCAAAGGGTCTTTGGGCTCTTGTACATTTGCCTTTTATAGTTGCATCTATGTAAAATTCAAAAACTGTGATGGGTTTGTGAATGTAAAAATGTTAATAACTAATGCATTGTCATTGATGTATATTTTTTTTCATTGTGTTGATTTATGTTCAAACCATTGTTTTTTTTTTGTTTTATAAATTCCGCAATGTGACTTTGATTGTGGCACCACGCTGCATCAAGTGGTATCAGAGCAAGCTTACAATGTTGAGATAGGAAGATATGATAATATGAGATTATTGGGAATGAAGAAAGTGATATTTTGATCTTTGGGAAAGATTTATAAGTGTTGTGAATAGGGTTTGATGGTGGAGGTTACACTAGCAATCATAAATTGCTATGAGATTATTCCTTGTTAAAGACAGTGCCAACACTCCATTTGTCTATGGATGGTAATTGAAGTGAGAAATTACCAAGAAAACAAGGATAAGTATTCCACCTTTTCCAAAAGATGTAATTGAGAGATAAGTATATAAGTATATAAGGAATTGAGAGAAAACAAGGATAAGTATTCCACCTTTTCCACTAAGGAATGGCTAGCTATTACTAAACCATAAACAGTGAGTGGTTGGGTCTTTAAACACATTCATATATTTGGGAAATCTCTAGTTGCTAAAAGTCTGTGGAATCTAATAATGAAGGATAGATTATGGAGGATGTAATTAAGTAGAAATATATATAGCCCCAATTTCTCTATTAGACTTGTCCATCAAAACCTAGGAAGAGCATAAAGAATGTGTTAAATCAATGGAAAGCCTTATTTTTGGTTTTCCTATTATTGGGGACAATTTGGCCTAAAAAATAGGGAGAGGAAACCAAGGTTGGGAATTGATTTTATCTTGGGGTGTGGAAATGTAGTTTTACTTCTGGATGATGATCTAGAACATTTGCATGGAAAAAAATGATTACTTAAACGGAGAAAAAGATCTAAATTCAACCACTATCTAGTCACAAGGATGGAAAACAACACAATTATTGAATCTAGTAGGGAAGAAGGAAGTAAGATGGAATCTTCTAGTAGCAAATTTGATAAAGGGACATATAAGATTGAATGAGGAGTTAAACACATTGGCTTGGGATCAAGATAAGGCATGTGGAAGTTATTCTACAAAACAAGGATACAAGGTTATGATAGATGGTGGAGACCACGCAGAGGTCTGGTGGTGGTCTAAGATTTTTGTTGGAAATATAATCCTTTAGGGTTACGGTATCATTCACTTGAAGGAATGTAAAATGCCAAGTGATAGTGTAACTGTCATCGAGTTTCCAAGAGACCTTGGAATATGAATCCAAAGGTCAAGATTGTGTATTTATACATGTATTATATTGATTAATAAATGTACTCCACACTTATCCTCTAATTTCGTGTGTCCAACAGTGGTATTAGAACCTTGGTCTAACTCCGTGATTATCTGCCTTAGGTGTTTCATTTTCGTAGAAGAAACGTTAGTATGCATGTCTTCCCTGCAGTCTCTCTCTGATAGATTCTTTGTCTCTCAGTTATTCCTTCTGCATTCCAGTCTGAATAATTATCCCTCGGACAATTTTCCTCCTTTGGTCTTAAAGCTATTCACATGGATCCCTTGTAAATGTAATATCCCTAGGCCGAACCCAATTGTAAATGTAAATGCAAATGTACTTAAGCTGGTGAGTCATTTGATATAATTTTTATGTGGCATAGCTCAATTGGATGCTAGGTATGTTACAATATGTTCCGCGCAGAGAATGAAAGCGTTCTCTCGTGTAGTGTGGCCCGACATAGCTGGCCGGAGATGTTACAATATGGTATCGGAGCTTCAGTTTTCAACACTGAGCCTGGATGGGTTGAGCAAGTTGAGTTGAAGAAAAATTTCACAAAGGATTGATTTTGAAATGACCAAATTTCAATTTGTAGAGTGTCCATGGTAAAAAGTAACAAAAAATGGGCGAAATTGGGAAAAAGCCCCAATTTCTGTTATTAAATTCATGGAAAAATCGAGAAATTCAGCCAAGTAGTGAGATAGTCTTGAGTTAATATCTATTCTAACAAATTCAGATCTCGAATTGGTCGAATTAGATGTTACAGTAAAGCCATAACAGATGGAGCGAGATTAGTAATTAAAATTCTCAATTCATGACTTGAGTTTGGGAAAAATTCGTTCCAGAAATGTCAACCCACAACAATTTGTTGTTGTAGAGGTTGAATTGGTGTTATCGGGGTGAAATTGAGCAAATTTCATAGTTGCAGAAAGTCTATGGTAAAACAAATGAGGAAAAAGTTAAGCAAAAGCCCCAATTTCTACAACGAAATTCACAAGGAATTGATGCGCATAAAAATGAATGTGCGCAGTTGGGCGCACTAAAAATGCATGTTGCGCAGTAAAATCTTGTGATATGTAAAAATTAGGCACTGCGCGGAAAAATATTGGTGTGCGGATGCGCGTGCTAAAATTTGGTGACGCGCAGAAAAATGTTGGCGTGCTGGTGCATGCGGTAAACTTAAGCACCACGTGGAAAAATATTTACGTGCTAGTGCGCATGCTAAAATTTGGCACCGCGTGGAAAAATGATGGTGTACAAGTGCACGCATTAAATTTAGTATTGTGCAGTGTGCATACACATAATAATGGCATGCGTGGTGTGCGCAATATTGGCAGAGCACAGAGGAGTTTGGTTGGTGCGCGCACAATATGAATATACGTTGTAACGTGACAATTTAGTTAATAGTGCGCGCAGACTATTGGTGCACAGTGGGGGCATACTAAAATTTGGCATGGTGAAGCGCATAGAGTGAAATGTGTGTGGAATATTAGGGCGTGATATAAAAATTGCGTGCAACAAGTAATAGTGCAAGAACCAAAACTGCGCACGGTGGATATTGGCGCGCGACACAAAAGTAATGTGTGTCAGTTATTAACGCAACAGAAAAGTGATGCGCAGTGGTTATAGGTGCATGGAGCATGATTTACCTTGTGGTGTTGCTGCACATTCTAAATATGTGTGTACATGTTGAAATTTGTGCACGAGAAGTTGTTTGGATGGTGAACAACAATGGAAAACCAACAAATTTCCGCGATATTTTATACTATTTGAACACAAAAACCATGAGAAAAAAGTGTATAGAGATACACTTTTTCTTTGCAGCTCAAATAAAATAGCTCGAAGAGATCTTTCTAATGGTGTAAATCGTTCGTCATACGAAGCTTTTATGAGAAAGTTACAACAAAAACAGTGGAGGGTAAATTTTAAGACCCATCTAACTTCCAAGAGCCATAAATTTTTGCTCCAAAATCAAATTGAGGCACAGGAGCAGTCAATGGAAAGATATTGAACCATAGAAGATATTCCCAGAGCTCAATTAAATTTCTTGGCATACTAAAAAAGTTTAATATGACAAATAATGTACCTGTAGCATTCTAGACCAAAAACACGAATTGGCCTAGAACTTCAGCAGGATGTAACTAGCAACCAAGAACCCAGAAAAATATGAACTTGAAAAGAGTGTCCATAATATGTATATGAAGAAACCCAATTGAGATCCTACGAAAAATCCAATGGAGTAGGTGCAAAAATGCATAAGTACAACGCAGAGTTGCGCCAAGTTGAAAAATGAACATAAAAATTAATGGGCAATTTTCAAATAGCCATAACTTTATGCTCAAGACTCATATTTGAGCATGGGAGCAGGCGTTGGAAAGGTATCAAATAGTAGAATATAAATATTCACCCAGAAAATTGATCTGGGAACTCAATTTTGCAGGAAATCAGAAGAAATAATTCTGATATATTATTGAACCAAAATGGTTCATATTTTTCTTGAAATTGTTGAAACAGATATCTTGACAACGTTTTGTTGGCTGCACATTTTGCAGAGTTAAAAACAAATAGAGAAGAACATGATCAACATAGATTCTAGAATAATGAAAGAGGCATAGGGGACTTACAGTCAGGAAGATGAAATTATAGGGATGGATGTCTATTTAGGCATTGAAGGAACAAACTCCAATGGACATGGAGAAGGAAGGGATGA
>CBVK0101020142.1:0-10175 GCA_900067695.1 Picea abies
TTTCTCACAAAGAAAGAAGTTTTTGAGACCACTGAAGATTTTAGTATTATAAGGATATTTGGTTGTGAAGAGAAACCTTTCCTCCTCCTGTTTTATGTATCAAACGGACATTTTTTTATAGAAGTTAGCAGGTAGTATAAGTCCTAGCCTCACTTGTTCAACGAAAAGAGAAAGAAGCAATTCACCCCACTGCCTTGGAAAATCAAAGAAATTATTGTAAAATACATCTCCCATTTGGATGAACTTGTAGGTCATCTTGATCAACTTGGCCTAAATGAAGTTGAATTTGTTGAGGGTTTCGACCCAAATGATATGCTTACTGCACCCATGTCCTCAATTGGTTATTCTTCTTATTTTACCAAATTTGAATAGTTTAAAGAAGGAGGTGGAGATAATTTGAATCTCCATGAGACTTCAGTCGACCAAGATTTTAATGATTTGGAGGAATTAGTCAGTACCAATGAGGGATATCGATAGCAAGGTAGAGAAACAATAGATAAAAATCCCAATTCACCGACTGTGTCTCAAAAATGTATCCCGGTAAGAAAAAAACTCAGAAGCAGTGGTTTAGAGATGAGGAAAACACTGGTTGGAAGTTCAGATGATGGTGGTGATAAGGACCCAACAAAAAAAAATCTTGAAAAATATCACATTATATATACCTCTACCAAGAGAAAAAGGGAAACATAGAAAATAGGGTTAGGCATAAATGAAACCCAAGAAATCCCATGAGCTATGCATGTATACGAGCTTATCAAAGAACCTAGTTGGTATGAGCAAAGATTGTTGGAAACTCGAGAAATCACTTAATCCCTGGTCACTCGGGAACCAGAGATATTTGAAGAAGAGTTTGTAACTTTGCACCACGCGGCGTACAATCTAGTGTCTAAAAAATTGTTAATTGAAAAGGTGAATACAAAAAACAAGAATGTTTCTGAGAAATGGAAATCAAAAATTGTACAATTCCATGAAGCAACAAAAGAAGCCCTGAAACAATATGTTAGTAACATTGAGAAGGAAAATTTAGAATTAAAACAAAAAATAAAGGAATTAGAGGCAGCTCTAATTCTAGGACCTTTATTTGCAGAACCTTTAAACACAGTTCAACCAACACTCACTTTAGAAGATATCTTGGAAAGTAGCAACAAATGGAAAGGTTTATCTAGTTTGTTGCAAGCAATAAGAAAATATGTTGGAGACGGGATACAAAAAATAATAGATTTGATTCATTAAATTTGGGAGCTTGCACATAGCTCCACCAACTTTGCAGCAAGGATTACAAATTTCAAAGAATATCTTCAAAAGGATCTAGAGAATGATGAAGGTTTCTACAAGGACACTATGGGTACATTCTCGGCTAAAGTTTCAGGCTTAAGTGATATCCATAGAAGAGAAAAAAAATCCTTCCTTTGAACATCTGGATGAAACAAATTAATGCATGTTGGTTAAAGAGAACAAAAAACTTGAGAGAAATAATAAGTGAACTAGATGCTTTGAAGAACAAAAGAGGTGACTTATTCTTTAAGAATGTCGATCTCACAAAATAAATTGATGGTCTGATTCTATTAATGGATACAATACTTTCATCTAAAGAGGAATTATTGGACCAACTTAGTGTATTGAAATTTGCATGGGCAAACGCATTCACCAAATCAATGGAATTCTCCGAGGAAAAAATCGAAAGTTGGTTAGTGAGATACATCAATAGAAAAGATGAGGTAGATGAGACCTTGCACCAATTAGGCATGGTCCTAAGAGATATGGAGAATGATATGTTCAAAATAAATACTAAGCATGAGATCATGGTGGCCCCCATGAGGGAATATATGGAAGATTGGTTAATAAAATCCTTAATTAAAATCATCGAGCTAGAATAGCAAGAAACGCTTCTAGTTATGCCACCTCAACCACAGCAAGCGTCTACAAAAGAGGAACCTTCAAGCAAGTAAAGGGTTCAGAAAATTTTTCCATCGCAATGAGTCAAGCAACAGCCCTATTCCTCTCCTTATTATCATTCTTCTACAATCATTTGTCATATTGTCTTCCATTTCCTAGTAATCTATGAAACTTTGGCTAATCCTTGATTGTTTTTCTTGTGTATTACAGGTCTTTTCATTTCATGGGTTGTGGGAGCCCCATCCCAGTCCTCTTTGAAGGACAAATGCAAAATTTTTACTTCAAGACATTTACCTTGTATTTTTTAAAGACATATATTATTTTTTGAGGTTCCTAGAGAACTATTTTGGGATATTACATTATTGCAATTTTAGAGACTTTGATTCAAGCATGAGATTTCAAATGTGTATCTATCATAATATTTAGACTTTGATTCAAGCATGAGATTTCAAATGTGTATCTATCATAATATTTTTTGTGCCTATTGAAATGACCATTTAAAGTTCTTTGACTTATGCGGTTCATATTTTCTCACTTCCTTTCCCTGAATATTGGTATTGTATTGATAAATGTTGTGATGGAAATGTCATCCTCTCTACTTTCATACTTTATTGGTTTATGAATCCTGTAATATATTGTAAATAGTTTCTTTCATAAGATACTTGGTCCTGTCTCATGTATTCTTGCGTCTAAAAATTTATTCAAATAAACCTAGTCCTTCTCGAGCATTGTTTATATTTTTGTATGCAATTTAAAAATAGAGGAGTACCACCTCTTAAAAACAGTAGGGATATTTTATCCTTGTTAGGTTGACTTAAAGACTGTAAAATGATCTTTTAGATCAACACCTTTTTCCAAGGTAAACTCTTTTTTTTCTCTTCTCTATAACTTCCAAAAAGAACCTGCTCCTTTCCTATTTGAATTTCTTCTCTTGGCATGAGTGAAATGTGGCAAGAGAGTCCTAATCCAACTTCTATCAGTTACAATAATGTGGGGGAGGGATTTCTAGAATATCGGAGGCAATTGCCTTAAATCTAGGAGGTGGTTAGGTTTTCCAAAAAAGATGGATTCTTTATACTCCTCTACTTTTCATATCTCTAATTAACTAATGGCTAAGCTCAACATCAATATTATAAAAAAGGGTGAAGAGTTAGAGGAATGGTATGGTGGATAGAAAAGACAGACACATAAGACATAGGTATATAGGATTATAAACATCCCTTTAGACCAAATTATATTTCCCCTCTAGTGGTTTCGCAACTCCTTTAGGTGCTTCTTCTCAATAACCCTGCCTTGGACCATTATTTTTTTTATTTTTTTTTATCTAAAACACATGTCTAAAAATTTAGTACTATGACCTTGGCCTTGAGATCAACACTGGGATTTTATATAAGAAATTTGCATCATTTAAAACATATACATAATTAGGTCCAAGACATTTGAGGGGTCAAAATCAAGACATTACATCTCCTCCCCCTTGGAATAACACCATACTCGGTGTTCTCTTCTTTTTAGTAATACTTTATATCTTCGTTCTTTAGCTATACCTACAATGTTGTTCTCTTCATTGTTTTGTTATACCTCCAAGTTTTCAACATTCCACCATATGCCTACAACAATCATCAAAGTAAGCCTGCATATCATAACTATTTATATGCAAAAATTATTCCATTCATGAAATTTCAAATTTCATACTTGAAGCATATATAGTCTCAACATAAGAATAAGATGCAAATCATCCCAATACTTATATGTATGAACATCTATTTGCTCCACATGGTTGCAACATGCAAGATTTATCTCATTTTCTTTTTTAACACACCCAATGTAAGTAACGTGCTCATGATCCCAACTAGCATGTAACATGAATCTCTCACCATAGATTCATTCAAGTCGCCTCTTACTTGCACTCACTCACTCTTCCAGTCTTAGGCATGGCCTTCTCTATTAAACAATCCCTTAGGTGATCCATCAGTTTCCAATTCTTCCTTGCACAACAAGAGTGTAGTCTTATAGACTCTTACTACTAGGGTATCCCACTCGCAACCTCTACTATAACATAGCTCATGGAAATAAAGGAATTTCATTGAGTTCCACTGTCATCATAGTAAATATATTCTCATGCTTTCCAACTTACAATAGCCATCATCTATCCTTACTAGATAGATCCATTGCCTTACTTGTATCATGCACATAAATTTACAGTGAGATATTATTTGTGAAATTTCAATCATAAATTTAAATTTGTGTCTTATAGAAATAAGGTTTCATAATTATGAAATTTTTCTCATAATGTTTCTCCCTTGCAAGAGTGGCCACCAGTCTTCATTATGGGCTTGTGCTTCTGCCATATCAAAGATAATTCTACCTACAATTATGTCCTTCCTAACATGACTTTATTCCACCAAACAAATTGTGAGCATTGATTCTCTTGGAGCAAATATTAAGAGAGACGGTACTATAGCAAACAAAATAATGTCCCATCCTATGGGCACATGAATAATCATTGTGTATCATATGGAGTAATGAATTTTACATGTATACCTTCTTAAAATAAAGTTTGGGATGCATGTAACATTCTAACTTCAAACAGAGTTTTAAGTAACATATGCACTTTATCCACATTTACCACACCATTGCATATGTATATCCTAAACGCATTGGTGTACTTAAGTATGTAAGTCACACAATGAGCAAAAAAAATTAAAATTAAAATTAAAAAAACAACACATGCATTTATCATAAATACACTGAAATATCAAGAAAAAAATGAGAAGGAATTTTATTTTGTAAAAGTAAGTTTACAAAAGAAATTTTCCATATTTATACCATTATTTTGCCAAAAGTTAGAGGGGAGATTTGCGCAAGAGAAATTTACTGAGGAAAACTTTGGAATGGGCAAACTTTTAAGAGTCAAATTCGCAAGGGATCATCATAGCTCACATACAAATCTACAAAGGAGAATTTTAAGGTGCGTAACTTCATTCTATTCATCTTAAATTTACCCTCAATTGATTCAAAAATTTTCATACGTCTTTTATTTATTACTATTAGTATTTACAATGCATTTTCAAGAAAATAGATGGGTTTCAGAGTTACCTTCAGTGTTGCAAACTCTATTTTTCTCGTTGCTGCTCTTTTGTTTTAGGTTGTTGCAAACTCTAGCATTGAGGGTTTATTCTCTCTATTGTTTGACAATGACACTTTTTTTAGACAATGAATATTTATTAGATTTATGTATTTGTATATGGTGTTTTGGGTATTTTTTGGATTGGGACGACTCATTGCATTGAATCACAAACCTTGTCCTTGTCAATTTTTATTTAAAAACGCTTTGGTAGTTCGTGGTGCGTGCTTTACAACAACAATGCACCGATGCATTTTTTATTTAAAGCACACACTTTGGCATGGCCTTTAAAAATACCAACTGTAGCGATGCACAGTATATAGTAAAGATGCACCCGTGTGAAATACTGTATAAAGCATGTCATTTTGGTTATGTTTGTTATTAAAAAATATTTACTGATTTTATTGATGTGCATTGTACAGTAACTACACACTAATGCATACATATGTATTATGCAAACCAATGCATGTTAATATACTATACACACCGCCTAACTTAGAAGCAATTTTAACCATAAATTATTTACTTGGATTATAAAACATGTGATCCGGATTATGTTGAGAACGAAATAAGACACGCACAAAAATATAGCAGAGAACACAGAAATATGTGAAACCCAACTTTTATTAATGAATAAAAATGGCAAAATATTGTAGACACAAACTAGTTATAATAGTGTTAGCTTATCTCTAAAGAGAAAGAGATGTTGGTTATGCTTCATTCGCAACAAGCTTTACATCACACTCCATTACATGCTTGAAGGAACTCCTTCACCTTGATTATATATGAGAGAGTGAGAGGAGAATAATTTTGTAGTATGGCTAGAGAGGTAATGGAGAGGGGGGGGGGCGCGAAGGGCCCATAGTTAAAATAGTGGAGGTCATTCAATGTATGGTGGACTAGGTCCTCTATATTATTAAATAAGGCCCGCTATGATAGTTATATATATTAGTGTGAACATAATAAATGTAAGAGGACTTATTAGAAGGTTCTTCATCTAGAAGGTTCCTCCTCTATAATGTTCTTAGGTGGTTAGTAGCACTATATAAATAGGTTCAATCAATATAATGGGAAGTCGAGAAGAAGACGTATTTTATTTGGAGTGATAGCTCATTAGGATGTTGTCTGCTCGAAGAGGCAAGTGAACAGAAGAGAATCCCTTCCATAATAGGATCTATTGTATGGTGTTGCCCTACCACAAGGGTTTCCATGATAAAAAAGTGTGGGTATTATATATTTTTCTTGGATCTATTGTGGTATTCTTGTATTCATATCTTTGGTACTTAACAATTGGTATCAGAGCACTTCCTTCGGCCACAAAAAGGGGAAAAAAAATCTCTATTTTTGCAGATTTTTTCAAGAAGACAAAAGAGGGTCGCAACACTCTAGAAAAATATTGTAGCTTTTTGTGTGGAATTTGAAGAAACTAGTTGTATATCTAATTTCCTCTAGGAAAGACAACCAATTTCAAAAAAAAATCGTCTGAAACGGAGTTCGAGAAGTGAAGTTATCATCATTTTAAAATCTATTAATTTTTAGGGTTTTTTCCGCAGATGGTCGCGTGATTTTACTGATTTATGTAGCATGTGGGGCCGAATTTTCCCAAAAAAAATACATATATAAGTTCCTCTTTCAAAAATAGCCCATTTCAAAAAACAAATCATCCAAATCGAAGCTCTAGAAGTGAAGATATCGTCGAATTAAAATCAGCCAGTTTTTAAGGTCTTCATGACGGTGGCGGGATTGCAAAGCTCATAACTTTCCGCAGGGTGATCAGATTGCTACCAGATTCGTACCATTGGATAAAGAATTTTAAGATATTTATTTTGGTATATTATATGTGGTGTTTCCAATGGATTCTGTGTTATTTGTTTTAAATTCATTAGAAATGCATGTTATATGTGTGTGTGTGTGTGTGTGTGTGTTCCTCTATGGCGTTGCCCGGTTGTTGGTAGTTCGGGACGTTACAAATTCATATCAGAGCTAAGTAAATTGTATGAGTAGTGGCGTTGCCTAGTCGTTGGTGGATGGGGACATTACAAATTGGTATAAGAGATAAGTGAAGTGTACAAGTAGTGGCATTGCCCGACTGTTGGTGGCTGGGGACATTACATAATGTGTGTGGTGTACTATTTGGAAGCCCCTACCTATATATGAGGGATGTGATCTTCATGAGGAGAGAAAAAAAGTATCGCCTAATCAAGGATGGTAAGTCTTTCATCATAAATGCACACAAATGTGTAATGTAGCTATAGAGGTAGTGGGGGGTCTGGAGGGCCCATAGTAATAATAGTAGAGGTTATTCAATGTAATGTGGACTAGGTCTAGTATATTACTAAATAAGGCCCACTATGGTAGTTAGATACAATAAATGTAAGAGGATTTACTAGAAGGTTCTACTTCTATGAGGTTCCTCCTCTAGAATGTTCTTAGGTGGTTGGTAGCACTATATAAAGGGGTTCAAACAATGAAATGAGATGAGTGGAGAGGATCCCTTCCATAATAGGATCCATTGTATGGTGTTTCCCTACCATAATGGTTTGATAATAATAAAAGTGTGGTTCTTCTATATTGTTCTATGAATATTTGTAGTGTTTTTGTATGCAAGTATTTTGTTCTTAACAAATGGTATCATAGCACTTTCCTTGGAAATAATTGTGGGCAATTTGTTTTTCTATTTTTGCATATTTTTTCGGAGAAGAAAAAGAGGGCTACGACATTTTGGATGCTTTATGTATATATTTGTGAAAAAATTGTAGAAATTGGTTGTAGATTTGAGTTCCTCTCAGAAAAACACCCATTTAAAAAAAAAAATCGTCTAAAACAAAGCCCAAGAAGTAAAGTTATTGGCGTTTTAAAATATGTTATATTCATGTTTTTTTCCACAGATCGTCATGTGATTTTTCTTATTTCTGTAGCCGTTTGAGATGAATTTTCCAAAACAAATTACAGTTATGAGTTCCTCTTTCAAAAATAGTTGATTTAAAAAAACAAATCACTCAAATTGGATCTCTGGACGTGAATATATTGTTGATTCAAAATCAACCATTTTTTAGGGTCTTTGTGACATCAACGAGACTGTAGAGCTCATTATTTTTCACAGGGTGCTCAATTTGCTACCAAATCAGTGTCATTGGACAAATAATTTTAAGACATTTCTTTTGGTATGTTATATGTGGTATTTCCAATGGATATTTTCTCTTGAATCATGGAAGCCATCACGACAACATTTCAAGAAATCAAATTTGAAATGCAAAATACTCATGAGAAATGTATTCAAGAGCTCAACATTGCAATACAAGGAAGGTATATTATGTAGGCCATCAGGGATGAATACAATCAAGAAGCATATGCTTGGTATGATTTTGAGGCTGATTGTGATGATTGGTATATGGATAGTTGACATTTCTATGATGACAACCACTTCCATCTTCTATTTGATGACTCTACTCAACCTCATGTAGAGTACATATTAGCGAGTACACACAATATGTCTATGCCTTCTTTAGTTTTATTATTCTTCAGTACTAGTGGATGATGTTTTGGCTAGTTATACATATTTAGATCCACATGACCAATATCAATCTTTGGAGCATCATTTTCAATTGCCTATTGTGTCCCGGTATCTTCAGAGTAGAGTTCACATGATTACTTGGACATGCAACCCAAGTTTATAGTGGTTGTTGGAATACTTCAACATGGTGGATAACACTTCTACATGGGACCCTGGTTCTCCATCCTACTTCAGCAATATGGTCCACATTTATCCATGGGACCCTGGTATATGGTTGGACAACCTCATAACAAGAATTGAGGACAACGCTTTCATAAGGGGGGTGGAATATAGTATATAGAGAGAGGTAATGGAGGGGGGGGCGAAGGGCCCATAGTGATAATAGTGGAGGTAATTCAATGTAAGGTGGAATAGGTCCATTGTATTATTAAATAAGGCCCACTATGGTAGTTATATATATATATATATATCAGTGTAAACATAATAAATGTAAGAGGACTTATCAGAAGGTTCTTCTTCTAGAAGGTTCCTCCTCTAGAATGTTCTTAGGTGGTTGGTAGAACTACTCTAGAATGTTCTTAGGTGGTTGGTAGAACTATATAAAGGGGTTCAAGCATTGTAATGGGAATTCAAGAAGAAGATTTATTGTATTTGGAGCGATGGCTCGTTAGGAGTTTTCTCCCTCGAAGAGGCGAGTCAACAAGAGATGTTCCCTTCCATAATAGGATCTAGTGTATGGTGTTTCTCTACCTCAAGGGTTTTCATAATAATAAAGTGTGGGTTTTATATATTGTTCTTAGATATGTCGTGGTTTTCTTGTATTCAAATCTTTGGTACTTTATAAATTCCCATTATGCATGTGGGATAAATTTGTCTAAGTTTACAAAATTCTATTGGTGTGGAAAACACTAGGACTTCTCGAGAGGTCACCCATCCCAATACTACTCTAACCCAAGCACGCTTAATTCCATAGTTCTAATGGGATTGGCTACATTAATGTTGTAGGCATGTACATAACACCACTATGAAATCATTACATGATAGATGTAATTAACAAATGGATATGGCATTACATTACATTCCCCATCAAAAGGGTGAACAATCAAATTTTCACAACAATTCAATGCATACAATTTCAAATCTGAAAATTACTTCCAAGTGACCTCAAAAGGTAAACGAGGGTTGTTATCATTGAATCATTTTACACTGAATTTTGACAAAAAATTACAATGGAAACATAAAGATCGGAGAGAAATCATCCATACACATGAGAAACAAAAAAAAATGTTTTGTAAAATTTTTTGATTAGGAATTTTTTAGGACAAAAACAATCCTTCTGGCAAATTACAAATTCAGCAAAATCCCAAAAATATTCCAACTTGCAAACATAGTACAAACCCTATTTGGATGAAACCTATACAATTTGTTGATGTCAATTGTACGTCATGCTAACGTCAGTTGTACATCCTTTTGACGTCAATTGTGTTGGGGTCCTGTAATCATAGGTAACTTGATTCTTTAGCTGCTTATTTGGCATTGCTCCCGTGATTAAGACATTTGGCTTATTGGGCTCAGTTGATTCCATTTCCCCCTCCATCCATTTCACCCGATCCTCCATCACCCTGTTGCATCCTTCAT